>JAOTQE010034297.1:0-10199 GCA_025631205.1 Nesometra sesokonis
TAACAAATTTATGAACAAATAAAAATGATTGTGTTATACTTAGTAATAAGCCTATAGGGTCAAAATCGCGAAAATAAAAGGTCGCGAAATGTTTCAAATTTTGAAATCGCGAAAATTTAGGGCCGCGAAAATTTAGGGCTTTACAGTAATTCTTCCATGATAACCATCCTTAATCCTTTGAAACCATGTCTCATATTCCATACTGGGTAATAAAGAGTTTATGCAGCAGGATGGGAAAGTGAGGGGACGGAGTTGTATGTCAATGGAACGTGAAAGCAGGAACAGGCTTAAATTTTATTCTCAACTAAAGCACATTAATATACCATACTGAAAACTACATTTAAGTTTTAAAAAGCTTATAAAATGTTAAAATGATGTATAATGTCATGAAAAAATTTGGTTGGTTTTGCCATGCCTTGTCCCATATTTGCTTTTTTTATTTTGTATTTATATGATTTTTTTTATATAATTTTCAGGTATCATTTAGGATCTATTGCATTTGGATCTTTAATAATTGCAATTATCAAGATGATTCGAGTCTTCTTGGAATATATTGAAAGAAAATTAAAAGGTGAGAAATCCTAGAGAAAGATGTATTGTCAACAAAAAACAAATCATCAAAAGTTTAATTATTCATTTCATTTATTTTGTCATTAAAATCACATATACAACGATGCATATATAAAACAAAAGACAAACCTTTGACGGTGACAGGATAAAATTAAAGCAAACTTAATTGCTGTAAGAATTCCCTCTGCCGACAAGGGTGACAGAAAAACACTTAATAACTATACACACATATAAAACACTTACCAATACATACATATCAAATACTTAAACATACATACATATAAAACTCTTAAACATACATATAAAACACTTAAACATACATATAAAATATTTAAACATACAAACATATAAAACACTTAATCGTACATGCATATAAAATTACATTCATATATAATGGTGTATTTATTAGAATCATCATTACAAAAAAACTGAATTGTGGTAGTCTTTACATACAATTTTTTAAAAGGTACTAAAAATATCAAATATTAAAAGTGGTTAAAAAAAGTTAATGGTAATTATTATATTAATGATATGATGATTATAATAATAAATAACAAGAACAATAATTTTGCTAACTACACATTTCACATAGCACTTTCCATCATTGTGACCAGAAAGTGCTATATTCATCTGCACAAATATACATCTGCTTGTTGTGATTTTTATGTAATGGGTTCTTTAAAGTGCACACAAGCCATTTGTTTAAATTGGGCCAGTGGTTTGTAGTCTTTATTTGAGAGCCTTGATCCTCTGCTAGGGTAATGTACAATCAACCACATAAACCAATATCAATATTCTTCTTATGAATTACGCCATATCTGCCTTAAACATTCAGCAGTTAACTCACATAGAATTTTACAAGTTTATGTAATTACATTGTATGATATGTATTTATTTTTATAGGCCAAGAAAACGATGTTGTTAAATACATTATCAAGTGCTTGAAATGTTGCTTTTGGTGTTTGGAGAAGTTCATGAAATTCCTCAACAAAAATGCGTACATTATGGTAAGAATCTGTTGTTGATGCTTAGAGGCCTGTTATGCAAACTTTATACTCTGTGGCCTTCTTAGCCTAGAACATATCCGCAGCCCATCCACACTAGTGTTTTGAAAAATTAATGAATTATTGATTTATAAGAAACTTGCTTTTATAATGGTATAATGACCGTTTTGCAAACTTTTTTTACTCAGCGGCAAATTTAGCTTGGTTTAGCACCAATCTGTGGAGTACATACGCCATTGTTTTGAAAAATTTATAATCTTAATTATGTTAAGTCCCCGGATGTGACAAAGCCGCTGTGACAGTTATGTTTTTCTGAATTCTGGATATGAATTTGTGGCCTCAGAAATTTATCCATGACCCATTAGATTCACGGACCTTACAGAATGTCTTGCTCCCCTAATTTGCAGCATGACACATAGTTTGCGGAATGGGAACTTAGAGCTCCATAAAAACAAAATTTGATGATAAATACCAATTTTTAGCTCCCGTTAGATGAGCTCTGGATCTATCCATCTGATTAAGTAACTATAATATAACTTATAGTGCTTGAACTTGGTTCTGTGTCTTTTTTTCTTTTTAAGCATGTTTGTAAATTAATTGTTATTTGAATTAAATGTAACCAATGGTAGTAATGGTTTGTCAAGACAAGCCACTGTGGCTGGCGTCTGTAAACCCTGCTGTACTAGTTGTATTTCTATGTTTTGTTTTTAATAAATGCTTAACTTCCATAAATAATTTGGCCTGAGAGCATCAGGGTTAGCTATATCAAAATTAGTTTCAAGACTCTAAAAAATTTTGATTTTTTACAAAGTTCTCATCTTGTAAATGGCGAGAATTTCTTTCGTTCGGATGTCACAGCAAATAAAAAAAAAAATTATAATGCATTTGCCATTTTGTTTTTTCTTAGATTGCTGTATATGGCAAGAACTTCTGTACCTCAGCAAAGAAAGCATTTTTTCTACTTATGCGGAATTTCCTAAGGTACATTTTCATCACTATTATTTCCTTTACTTATATTTTGCCTCTAGCCTATAGTTACTGTGGTCAATATCATTTTCATATTTTTCTTAAACCATCTTGATCGTCCTCAAATATGACTTTTCGGCTTAAAGAAGCCTTCCAATTTTGCCCAACTGAAAACCACAGATAGCCTTTAGGCGAAATTAAAGATCAAGTTGATAAAAACAACCAAGTCCCAAAAGTTGTGTTGTCTATAATTTTAGTGTCACATGTATGTAGACAGTGGCAACTGGTAATAGTCACTGTGTTGTGAACGGAACTTGCGAGACTTGCTGGTTCCTGGTTTGCAGACATCGCCCCTCGTGTTTTGGCTGGAGGGTTGAAATACAAGCTAATACGCACCATATTTCAGATAGAAGTTGAGCCATTGCTTCCATATGCAACATGGTTCAGGTGCAAGTTAAAGAATGCACTACACTCGTTGAAAATGGTAGCCATTTTTCTCCCAGTGTACTGCCCAGTTTCTACCAGACGGTCCCAATTGCAGATAAATCCACTATAGAAAATTGTGGGTTATTAAAGGTGTCTCGATATGTAATGTATTGTAGTTTGATTTATATAGCGCCTTATACAATAGAGACTTTAGCTGCTGTGGACCAGGTGTTACACTTTCATATGACTTTTTATGTCCCTAAAGATCATGTCATGTCCTGCTGCCCGAAGCAGTAACTACATTCTGCGGTTCACAGCAGGAGAGTACACTGGTGTTACCACCTATCAAAAGATTCCGGGTTCTTTTTGGTGCACATGAGCCGTTTGTTCTTACTACACCAAATAAAACAAATAAAAAAGCATACAGTATAATTTTGTTTGTTCTGTTTATCATAGAGTGTTTGTTGTGAACAAGTTGACGGACTTTCTACTATTCCTTGGGGTGATGTTTGTTGTTTTCCTGTGCTCGGTGGCATCCTTTTATTATTTCACAAATAGCATCACTGTCGTGTCAGAGTATGTGCCAGCACCACAGCTCAACTACTATTGGCTACCTATCATAGTAAGTTTGCTAATTTATTTAAATTTAACATCAAGCAACCCCTGTTGGTACTGACGAAGTGGCCACTTGGGCGAAGTTGTCATTTATGAGAGGTTTTGTCAATATTGAAAAATGGCATGTTATTAATGAGTTCAATTAGTAGAATAAATGCAAATAGGCATCACATGCTTCATGCATTTAGTCTTTTATTTTTTAAAGATTATACTTTATATTGATTTAATTTTGTTGGACCAACTTTTGTGTGGTCAATTACAGATGGTAAATTATAATTACAAAAATCTATATTTTAGACAAAATGTGGTTATGGCCATTTATGGGATGTGGTAAATGACAACAAGCATCAAATTCCTGTTTTTGTTTTAATAGTCAATATCCACAATTGGTATCATACATTTATCACACTGGGTCACAAGGACCTATGACTAGAGATCTAGTCAAATTGTTTTCATGAGAAAAATATGTGAGGAAATTCGAAAAGAGAATTACATTTGATAGTCGCATTTTAAAATGGCTGCTTTTTGTTGTTTTTTTTTCAGACAATTGGTCTCGGATCCTATGTAATAGCTAAAGGATTCTTCAGTGTTTATGACATGGCTGTAGATACACTATTTTTATGTTTCTGTAAGTATTTCATCTCCATTAACCATCTCTCACTTTTTTTTATCAAGATTACACAGTGGCCCCTTTACAAGGTTATGTCCTTAAGACTAGGGACCACTGAAACATTAAACAATAAAATTCTGCATTTTCTGGTGGCAGAAGTTATATATTATAAAAGTGCATAAGAAAAAAAAATGTATGCATAATAATAGAGAGTAGAATAAGATAAAGTTACATATTTCCAGTTTTTAAGATGTAAGTTTGGACTATTTTAAAAAGCATAGTGTTTGCACATGAGCCTTGTTGAAAAGTGGGCCAAAGGCTTAACATCTCATCCAAAAGACAGTGCACTTGTATTTTGACTTTACAGCCGAAACACAAGGAGAGTGCGATGTATTAAAAACAAGAACCAAGGTTTCTACAATTTGTGAAGTGTCGTGACAAAATGAGTTGTGTTGTATGCCAGCCATTTTGAGATATTCACAAAAATAGACAAAAAGTGATAATGTCACAAAAATGAGATTCCTGTTGTTTTGTTAATTTTAGTAATTTACTTTTATGATTACAAACCTCCTGTTTATGTTTATTTACAATAACCATGTTTTGAACTACATTTTGTAAAGGCTGTTTTTCAAAATCAATCGTGAAACATACAGGAAGTCAGTTGTTTATCTTTAAAGTCGATTTTCTCCAAAGTGTGTTTTCATATAACCATGTTTTAAACTGATTTTTCTCTGGGTATACTGAAGCTATGAACCGTAAATGAAAACAATTTAAAGCTTATAATCTCTTCTATCCAAAAACAACAATAACTCAATTTTGGTTTTCTGTACAACACGACTCATTTTGTCGTGACGCCTCACATTTAGCATACAACACAGTAACTACCACCAGTTTTTTCAACTGTGGTAAATGCCAATCACAATTATTCTAAATGTGAAAGTTAAAAAAAATGGAAGATTGTGTTTTAAGATTAAACAGTTACTAACAAATTTAATATCCTATTTGAAGTTTTTTTTTCTAAACAAATAGTTACAGCACATATTATCATCTTAATGTACATTGTATAAACTATCATTAACATCTTTCAAGCTATACTCTCTTATCACTAAAGTCGAAGTTAAGTCTGGTCTCGGGACCATTCTACTGTCACCATAGGATAGGTTTTCTTCATCAGTATTTTATGATTGAATACGTCTTGCCGAGATCATGAACGTAATTGTCCAGAGCCAGTACCGCTCAATTCTTATAGGATCGTTTGGGAACGTACCTTGTGTACAAACTTGCTAATGATTATAAAGGGTGAAAGTTCAAACATAAAAATAAAAATGAAAGATTACCAAAAGTGAAATTATGAATGGTATCACTGGAAAGCTCTTCTTATACTGAATACTGTATTATTTATTAGGGACTTTTATAGCCGTCTATGCAATCTAATGGTGAAATTATTTTAATTAATTGTATTTTATTATAGAAGTGTTGTTATATTTTATTTTTGCAGTGGAAGATCTTGAGCGTCATGATGGGTCAGCAGAAAAACCTTACTACATGTCAAAGAACTTGATGAAAATAGTGGGCAAGAAAAACAAGAAAACAAAGGTACCAAAATAGATGAATGGAAGAAAGAACTAAAGGAGAAGACAAGATATATTCCATGAGAAACCAACAGTGCCTGACTTGTTAGATCTTATTACTGTTAGTTTTTAGTTTATTGTGTGGCTGGCAGAATTGGACATTTCATATTTACTGTAAAACCATTAAATATATAGTATTCATATTTTTGTTATTTTATGAAATAATGTATTGTGCCCATTCGTTTTTACAATTTTCATGTTTTTTTTTCAATAACCAAATGTTCAAGATTGTAATGCATTCCTCTTTCAATTTTTATTTTTCCCCTTAAAATAATTACAAGTAGTTTTGGGTATGTAACACATTTTTTAGAGATTTCATTGGAGGCATGGATCCAAGTGGGGAGGGGGAGGGGAGGATTGAGGGGCCCAACAGACTCGAGCTCCCTCCCCCTTTTGACTCAGCAAAATAATATTTTTTGCACACTTTTGACCTCTAAAAGTGCACCAGAGATCATCTGTAGAGAAAAATTTTCCCGGGCCCTAGGCGGGCCCTGAGGCCACACCTATTGTCATCAGTTTACTGTTAAAGTCTTGCAGTTGTGTTTGTCTAAATTTACATCAGGCCCCCTCTTTCGCGCTCTGCTGTATCCACCCCTGCATTGATCTGTAGTTTGCAAATAGACAACATCTTTTATACTTCCATTTTTGCGGAAATTAAGTTTATTATATAAAGGACTTTACAGATTCAGTTCTTACTCTAATGGTACACACATGGGTGTATCCAGGAATTGGGAGGGGAGAGGTGCACAAAAATCCAAGTAAATTGACCAAGTAACTGGTTTGGTTTTAACCATAGATTTATTAGTTACAACTAGATATTGAAATTTAACACTGTAGAATTGTAATCCCATGTAGGCGCCTACTATTGATGTTCGTCAGCCTTCATTAAAAAAATGTAATTTAAATAATAATGAATTTTTCATAATCATTGTATTTTTAACATTCTTTTGTCATACAAATTTTTTACATATGTGAAATATATATATTTTATGTTAATGTATTCATATATGGATTAAATTTACTTCCATATATTGATAAATTTGAAACTTTTATGAAAGATTGGAGCGCAGTTGTGTCATACCAACAGAATTGGTTGGTTGGATTGCGGACATATCATGCAATAGTCGGTGCTTCTGTGGAATTGCACTTTGAGGCTATGTATTCTATGGAAGTTCACTATCTGGCTTTTAAAATAATACATCTATGGTTTTAACAAGCGAAATAAACCAGAAAAGGGTCTTTGCTCTACTTTCTCACCCCTTTCCCCTTCACCCTTATGCACCCTCTTTCCAAATTCATGGATGCACTCCTGAGCTTAATGTGTTTGTAAATATAAAAAGATAATAATTAGGATAGTTTGTAATCATTATACTGACTACTTTAAGAATAATAAAATATGTTTTATTTCTTTTAAAACATGAGGTTGACTATAGAGCTATTTACTTTATTTTTATACTTTTTATCTTAGCATTTTATAAATTGTACTCTTTACCTTGCCATCTAACTTATATTTTTCAAAAATCTTATCTTTTTAATGTTTATAATAGTTTTGAAAATATATGCACATATATGTACAAGTTTGTAAATTTAGTTTTGTGATATATATTGCACATTTTATATATTTAATCTGTTCATGCTTATATTTCTATATTTAATCAAAGATTTCATAAAAAATGTGGATTAATATAATATAGTTTCTAATGTACTTTATGAGTAATATTTTATGTAGTTTTGTATAAGGATATGTTAAATTCCAAATATGGAAAGCTGCATTAGACACCTTGGATAAATAGGGTATAATTGATCTACCTGTGCAAATAAGCTTAGTCACAAATTCAATTTTAAGTAGCCCATGTATTTCTTGTTGGATAAGGACTTAAAACTGAAGGTCTGGTGTACACACCTTGAGTGCGTGTACTTACTAAAGAACAAAATGCTTTTTTCGGAATAGAGTATGGCAATAATCCGGCACACTGATCTTTTCAACAGGTATGATTGTAGATAGGGGAGCACTGACTGGAGTGTATAAAAGTCCCACATATTATTATTATTATTAAATGAGCACGTCTAGGTAATCTCCATGTTGTATAACGAACTAACTTTATTAAAAAAATCAACACTCCAGATGACGTCACACAATATGAGGTGCTATTACAATGACAATGTATCACATCCTCATCCTTTACAACAAAACTACAGTATTATCAAATACTGTGCAATAACTTTATTCTACCACTTCTGACACCATATAAAATGAGCATGTCTGGACAATCACCATGTTGTATAACAACCTAACTTTATTAAAATATCGACACTCTAGATGACATCACACAATAGGTGGTGCTACTACAATATAACAATGTATCACAGAGTGCATCACCAAATTCGGTGTGTTTAGTGGCACATATCTTTCTTCTAAATTCAAAACTTAAAACATGAGGTCTGGTGTACACAAATGAAATGTTTTCAGAATAGAATATGTTAATAATCATGTACTATGGTTCATATGGGCCTTGTCATGGATAGGTTAGAAGAGTGCTGACTGGAGTGAATTGCAAACAGGCTCAGACATCCTTTTCAACAACTACCTCTCCCTTGATTTGTGTAGCCAAAATTGAAAAGTACTTCTCTTGTCCACAAAACACCCAATAATTAAATATATATCCATACAACATCATTTAAAGTGACTGTTGTATGAACTTAACAATGAGTGTGTAAATATTCTAGTATTGTTGTTGATATCAGATGGATATTTTTTCATGAAATCAAAAGACAGCCATGAATTTTTATAATATTAAACGATGCACAAGTTGGGTTTTTATAAAACTTAGAGAATATAACACTTTTTAAGGATATAAATGTTAGTTGATCTTTATGTTGAAGTTTGATGGTAACTTTTATTAATTAAATATTTTATATAAAAAGGTCTTTGAAGTTAATACTTGATTTTTTTTTCTGAACAATTTGAATTAAGGATTATTAACATGTTTTAAATGTTACAGTACATCATTAACATATTGAACATTAGTATATTAAAACTTGGTAATTAATAATAACAATTATAATGAAATGCATGAAGTGCAATCCACTAAATAGTGCTGTGTGTGGCACATATCCACTAAAGTGCTAAATGTTGTAACAGAAGGTGGTCTAAACTTGTACATGTCTAACATGTAACGTGTCTAACATGTGCCATGTCTACCATGGGCATGTCTAACATGTACATGTCTAACATGTGACATGCATATTCATAGATCTGGCAGACAACAATGTCTTTTTTGAAGCCATCCTTTACAACACAACGTAATTATTGTTTAAAATGTAAACACATATTGGGTGCTGGGCATAGTTTATTTTATGAATATTAATGCATTATTAGCATTATTGATGAATATTCATGTTAATGTTACTGATTGAATTATGAATATTCATATTTCTTTATAAATGATTTAATTTACTAAGTTTGTATATATCTAAAGATTAATGTAAATATATGTAGATTTGTTTGGTTTCCTTCAGTATTTGTCAACACCGTACAGTTTTCAATACATCCTTTTTTTTTAATAACAAGCAAAATGCTTGTTTTCATTTGCAGCATATTCAGTGTATTTAAGGCCCATTCCTTTTAAAATTCTGTGTTGGCAAAAAAATATATATAAATAAATAAAATAAAATATTATTATAGATGTCACTATTTTGTATGCAAATTTATAAATATAATACTGATCTGCCATGTTTATGTCATTATATTACTTTACAACATAAAAAAGCAAAATAAGTATAGAATCTTATTTTTTGGTTGGATCCTAAAAAATAAAGGATATTAATAGGCAAAAGAGTTTGATAATTCTTAGCGTTTTTTTCTACTCGAGAATAAGATTAAACAAGTATTCAGGTAACAAAACATGTTTATTGTTTAGAAATAATATACAGGTAAATTTCCAATAAATTTAATTTTAGTTGATTTTGGAAGGAATGCCCCTTTAATTTTGCCTATACTATCTATCTAGTAAGTTTATTTGAAATCAATACAAGTTAATATGCTGTGACAATAGGTGCTTCAGAATGTTTTTAACCTCAGATTGAAAATAAATGCATTGAATATGTCTCAATAATCATAATCATTGTCCAAAATACAAAGTTGAAAATAAAATCAATATTTTTTCTCATACAATATGATAATTACCGGTAGATGTATTAAATTCTGTAATTTAGAATGTGTGACGCAATGTTTGTTAATTTTAATAATTTTAGATGTAATATTTTATTTCAAATTAATATTTGTTTCTGACATGAGTGGGTATTAGTCCGGGAGCCAGGGCCCATTTACTTTCAGAAAATGACCAGATGTTTACTTGGTATTTTTGGAAAGGTCAT
>JAOTQE010034308.1:0-10198 GCA_025631205.1 Nesometra sesokonis
CTAAAATCCGTTGAGAGCTATGCTACACGGTTTATAACATCTAGTCTTTCTTTGAACACTGTATTGAACCTTCTTTAGTGATTTATATGTAAATCTAGCGTGATTTGAATTTTATCTTTACCTTATTTATTAAAACGGCGTTTCAGATTGACGGTTTTGGAATAATGGTCAGTAGGAAAAATACTTTTAGAAGAAGAGATTCTTGCGTCAATAAGATATGATGTGCTTCTTCCTGTCTTAAGTAAAATGTACAGAGTGAGAATAGGTTCAGCGGCCTATTTTCGGGTGGACTCAAACCCATGTCTTTCTCATCGGCAGTAAAAACACGAAGAGACACGCTCGCATACAGTGCATCTAGTTACAAACAGTGGACACCTGTTTATTAATTACAGCACGCGTGCGTATTACTTCTCTTAAAGCCCGGCGTCTCTTTGCTCAGTAAATTGCCTCGCGAATCACTTTGCTTACAGTGTGCGTCGAATGTTTAGTAAGGAAAGTGCCTCGCGAGGCAGTAAGCAACATATCTGTTGTGTTCGGTAATTGTTGTTATTTGAGGCACTTTGCTCGGAGTGTGCGCCAAAGCTAAGCAACATGCTTACTATTTTGCTATTTTTCCGCACGCGCATATCTACCGAAACGGACTTAAGCGCGCTGATTCCACTATCTTCGCCAATGCGATTGTTCAAAGCTCTCGCCTGTACAAAAAAATGTTAAATTTTCGTAAAAATTTTTCTCGCAGTATGTGGCAAAAGGGTAATGTTGAGCAAAGTACCCCACGAGGCAGTTTGCTGAGCAAAATTACTTAAGTGTGTGCTGGGCTTTATGCACCTTTCTTTACGCGCACATACGTTTTCGCCTTTTTTTAGTTTCGCTGACAATATTCGTGTTAACAATTTCACGTTAAATTGTTTACAATTCTAAATTCTAATGCTATTTTAACAAATACTGTATTTTGTTGAAGATATATCAGTGGGAAATCTTTATCCAGCATTGCATCAGGAGCCTTCAGGAACATACCAAATTACAGTAAAATGTATGTATGTTATATTATTTTTGAACTAATTAGGCTGAAATTGTCATTAGATAGGTAGATACTATGGATCTAATTTTTAGGCTAAATAATTTCAGAAAATTGTATGAAGAGGGTACGTCACGGTATTAAATATTTCTTATAAGAAACAAAGTATGTATTGACGTATTATATCAGGCCCGTATTTAGGAATTTTAGTGGGGAGGTTTGAATTGGACTATAGGCGGAACTCTTTATCAAATCCCACAAGTACAGCCGAACCTCGTTATAACATAGGCCTACACATGAGGGGCGCAGCCAGGATTGATTGAAAGGTGGGGGAATGGGGGTGGCAGACTTGCGAGCGAAGCGAAGGTCCCCAGCTGGGAGCTAGGGACCGCCGAGGTCTCCGATCCGGTTGTTTCACATGCTGAAAAAGCACATTAGAGTCCATCAAAATGTCCTGTTTTCCTGTTCAGCCCGTTGTGGTTTTGAAGTTTAGATTTCAGAGCGGAGTGAGCAATTTAGACTGGAGGAATGGAGGCCGCCGTGGAACCCGTTGGGGGCCGGAGCCCGAAGGCCCCCAGAAAAATTTGCTATGTTTAATATGCTAAAATACGCATTAGAGTCCATCAAAATGTCCCGTTTTCAAGATCAGGTTGTTTTGGTCTTGAAGTTCAGACTTGCGAGCGAAGCTAGTAATTTAGGCTGGTGGAGAGGGGACCGCCGAGTACGCCCAGTCGGGGTTTAGGGGGCCGAAGGCCCCGAAAAAAAGTTATTTTACATGTTAAAACACACATAAGAGTCCATCAAAATGTCCCGTTTTCCAGTTCAGCCTGCCTTGATTTTGAAATTTAGACTTATAAGCGAAGCGAGCAATTTAAGCTATGGCTAGGAGGGGCGCTGAGTGTCCCAGGTGGGTGTCCAGGGCCGAAAGCCCCAGAAAAATATGCGGTATTTCACATGCTAAATGACACATTAGAGTCCATCAAAATGTCCCGTTTTCCAGTTCAGCCTGTATTGGTTTCGAAGTTCAGACTTGCGAGCGAAGCGAGAAATTTAGGCTGGGGACAGGGGCCGCCAAAAATTTGCGGTGTTTTATGTGCTATAAGACACATTAGAGTTCATCAAAATGTCCCGTTTTCCAGATCAGCTTGTTTTGGTTTCAAAGTTTAGATATGCAGGTAAAGCGAGCAATTTAGGCTGGGGGACAGGGGCCGTCAAAAAGTTGCGTTATTTTACATGCTAAATCACACATTCCATCAACATGTCCCGTTTTCCAGTTCAGCCTGTCTTGGTTTCGAAGTTTGGACTTGCGAGCGAAGCGATCGATTTAGGCTGGGCGTCCAGGGGCCGAATGCCTCAGAAAAATAGCGGTAGTTTGCTTTCTAAAAGACACATTAGAGCCCATCAAAATGTCCCGTTTTTCACATCAGCTTGTTTTGTTTGCGAGGTTCAGACTTGCGAGCAATCTTGGGCCAGGGGGCCGGTGAGGACGTCCGATCGGGGTTCAGGGGCCAAAGGCCCCGAAAAAAGCGCTATTTTACATGCTAAAAGGAACATTATAGAGTCCACCAAAATGTCCTGTTTTGCAGTCCAGTCTGTATTGGTTTGGAAGTTCAGAATTGCGAGCGAAGCGAGCAATTAATTGAAGCTGGGGGAAAGAGGGCAGCCAAGGGACCCGATTGGGATCCAGGGGCCGAAGGTTCCAAAAAATTGCGTTATTTTACATTCTAAAAGACTAGGTGTGGACACACCGTAATTTGGTAATTGAGTGATGTTATCTTTTATAGTGATTGGTCACGGTGCCTACATGGCGGCATGTGACCAATATGTTATGCCTACTAGGCCGTTTTACTAAGTTTGACCACGAAAATATTAGCCCACTTAGCGGGACTCCAGCTCCCGTGAGGGTGGAGAGGGGTTCGTCGAACCCCCGTAAATACGGGCCTGTATATTTGTGTTGTATGACTCTGTTAACATGGTAGATAATGGTAGTGACAAGGTAAATAGTTTAACGGGGTTAACCCTATAAAAACTGCAGTATCATATACCAGCCTTTCTACCTGCTTACTGCGTAATCACATAACTTTCCAAATATATGACCCATAAATTTCTCAAGTAACAGAAGGTCAGCTCCTTCTCAATTTTATAATTAGGCCACTGCTATCTCGCTGATAGTAAATAAATTATTATTAGTCATTTTGAAAATTATACAAATTATAATAGGCCTACATGATGACGAATACCAAGGAAAAACAATTTTGTTTACTGCTCTAGCACTGCACATATTCCAATAAAATAGGCCACTCCTAGTATAATCGAATACACCAACGTACGGTACTGCCACACACATGGTGCCCGTGATCACGCAGCAAGAACGTGTGGATATGACTACGCTAGTTAAATCGTACACGATACTCGCTTGTTTTTGTATTGAAATGTCAAGTTTGTTTAATTAGTTAAAATACAATTATATTTATTAGTTTCCTTAATACTTCAAATTGATATGTAATTTGAAATAGGCCTATATACTTACATGTGACAGTTGACTGAACAAGTTAAACCTGAATGAATGATGAATGAAATGTAGTCCTAGTTTTTTTATATATTGAATATTGAAGAATGCTATAATTCTAAACTGTTTTACAGAACAATACAAAGTACTAACGTAAACAAAATTCCAGCAAGAATGATTGAAATAACAAATACATTAATAACACTGTAAGTATAAATATGAAACTTATTTTTGTATACATACTAGTGACGGGTCCACAGGTTTCATGGTGTCCCGGCGTTATCCAAAAATTGTTGAGGATCGCCTCCAAAAGGGTATACGGCTATAACACACTCGGCAGTAAAAATAAGGAGTTTACGCCGGAGGACGTGAAGCGAGAAGACAGCGTCCTGTGCTCAATTGAACGTGAAAATTATTAGGGAAGGTTTGAAACTTCACGAAATACGAAAACGAATACCTAATAAATTCTTGTAACGTTTGAATTGAACACCTTTAAGAGTATTTTTTTTCTAGGTTGACAAACTTTTGTTTATACTAACTCTTGGAATTTGCTCAAAGTTCTGGAGGTGGAAGCAACTTGGCCCCAATGCCCAAGTATGGTATTAAAAATTCAGCAGTCCTTTGTTGCCATGTTAACAAGGCACTCCTGTTTTTGCCGATTTAAGGTAAAAAATCACTTTCATCAATGAAAAATTTGAAAAGTTTGGGGAGTCTTTATATCAATGTAAAATATATTTTTTCTTAAACTGACTTCATACGTAAGTAGCCCTACCCTCGGTCTAATTATAGCCCGATTTTAATGAAGCGGTGTTGCCTGATTGGTAGCCTATTGCCATGTTGAAATGTATCATTTCACAACAGTTGATAAACTAGTGAATTACATACCTCAGTGAATGGTCAAATATCTCATAGCGAGGTGAATTATTTATCTTCATATTGTGAGTTTATACTAACAACATCTTGCGGTACTTAGTGATGGACAAAAATATCTGGGGCTATTTGAGGTTTTTGCGTCACGTAACCTAAAAATTAATAATTAAAATAAGCTAAAATCATACAATAACGTACTTTTACCAGTACCATTTTCTATGATCGTAGCGTTTAGGCGCAGGTTTTTGATCACTAGAAAACATTTGGGATTTTCTTGAAGGAACTAAAATGGCTTCCTTCTACATTAAATCAAGATGGCTGCCAAAATCAGATTTTAAGAGCTGATTTCTGTTAAGATGACACACTCATGCATGTGTCATTGTCTAAATTCTTATAGGGTTAAGATAGCCTTAAGGTTAATGTAGGTTTGCCTTAAGGTAGCACTTGACAGTTATTTTACTTCAACTCCAAACATTTATCAATGTAGACAGGTCACAAACTACAAAAAATCTGATCTTTTTTTTTACCAAACTTGGTAAATTTGACTGTTGCATTTTTTTAGTTTGTTCAAAATGGCCGCTAAAAACAAAATGGTGGCTATTGTTGCTATAAAAAAAACTTCATTTTGGTAAATTATTTGGAATATGCATATTTATATTTCCTGCAATGAACAAAATTAGCCGGAATTGACACTTTTGATCTTTGACCTCATTTTCAAATTATTTTTTTTATAAAAATTAACACACCCTGTGATAATTTGTGAACAGATATAGTAAATATAATCTTATATATTCTGAACAATTTAAGCCACAATTTATGCTTCTATGACCAGTTGTTATTGAGATATGGGAAGACCAGGTCAAAGGTCAAAATACCAAAAATGGCAGTTCAGGTCATTTATTAACAAAAGGCCCCATTAGAACAAATAGAAATATGTAAATTATGAACAACTTGACACTAAAAATAACTGTCTGTGACTAGTGGTAGGCCATTTGAATATTTTGGCGACCATTTTGAAACAGCCTATACTAGGCGCCCACTGGGTTATAGCTTGGACACCAAGTTTTTTGTGTTTATTTTAGCCAACTTAAGATATATATTCTATGACTCTTGCTCCCTGGCAAGATAACAAACGTTTGGAGTTGAAATACAATAGCTATCACATTAACTTTAATGCTACCTTAACCCTATAAGAAATGAAAAGAACTGTGTTGTCAGAGAAACTAGTGACCAATTTTAAAACACAATTATTCAATTTAAGGATCATTTTTGTCATTTTGCAAATTCTGGTACAAATTTAGGCGATGACATGTGTATGAGAGTGTCATCTTGACAGAAATCTGCTCTTAAAATCTCATTTTGGCAGCTATCTCGATGTAATGTAAAAGGAAGCCATTTTGGTTCCCAAAAAGACTCCCAAATGTTTTCTTGTGATCAGAAAAACCTGCGCCTAGACACCACGATCATAGAAAATGGTACTGGTAAAAGTACGTTATTGTATGATTTTAACTTATTTTAATCATTACTTTCAGGTTACGTGGCACGAAAACCCCAAGGAGCCCCAGAAATGTTTGTCTATCACTAAGTAGCCTATGCTTTTGTTAGTATAAATCGACAATATAAAGATAAATGATTCACCTCGCTATGAGATATTTGACTATTCACTTAGGTATGTAATTCACAGTTTTTCAACTGTTGTAAAATGATAAATTTCAGCGTGGCAATAGGCTGCCAGTCTGGCAACACCGCCTCATTAAAACCGGGTTATAATTAGACCGAGGGTAAGGCTACTTGCATATGAAGTCAGTTTAAGAAAAAATAAAAAATATAGTTTATCTTGATGTAAAGACTCCACAAACTTTTAATATTTTTCATTGATGAAATCAATGAAATTGAGTGACTTTTTACCTGAAATCGGCAAAAACAAGAGTGCCTTATGACAACAAATTTTTGTTGGCTGAATTTTTAAATACCATAGTTGTGCAATGGAGCCAAGATGCTTCCACCTCCAGAACTTTGAGCAAAATCCAAGAGATAGTGTGAACAAAAGTTTGTCAACCTAGAAAAAATGTTCTTTTAATATCTGTCACAGTTGGTCAGTATTCTAAAGCAACATCATCAACGATATATTTTAATACATTTCGTACGTATCCGTTTTCGTTATCGTATTTGGTAAATTTGCGCAACCTCACTAATAGCGTGTGGTTTTTCAGATTTAACATTAATGGTGTTTCGCAACTTTACAAAATACGATAACAGAAGCGGATGGTATGATTAACTGTGACCGATATTCAACGGCGTATAACTCAAACGTTACAAAAATGTACGACGTATCCATTTCCGTTATCGTATTGTTTTTCTTCCTAATAAAGATCTCATTGCACTCAAGAAGAGCATAGATACGTCTCCAGAAGATAAACATCGGAAACCATTTTTAATTATCTCATTAAACGAGTCCTACCGTATGTTACGGCACATTTTGGTAAATTGAACATTTTGTTAAATTACCAAAAATGTGCAGTTTACCAAAACTTAACTATGTTACGGCACATTTTGGTAACTGCACATTTGGTAACATAAATTTGTTTCCAAAGTGTGCCTTTAGTGCACCTATACCTGACGGGATCAACTGTTATCAAAATGTGCAGTTAGAAGTGGGTTTGCCTGGACGTTTTAGAAACTGGACTAAAACCCATTTAAGGGGATATGGTCCTGCGGTAAAGACTAGCAAGACCGCCAATACACATTTCTCAAGTATGAAGGTCAGTGTGTTACCATGGTAAAAGTATATCATTGCAATAAATTAGGAAAAAATTTTACAGATAAAATTACATCCTTAATTTTTGCGAATTGATCACGATACCTGGCATACATGTTATAACCGCTAATGTACAAAACAACAGCTAATGTAAAAACAACCGTTAATATACAAAACTCAACAGCATATGTAGGAAAACTCAGGTCAACAACTAATGTAGAAAGAATAATTTCATCACAACTAATGCGATACAACCAACAGCTAATGAAGAAAACTGAAATTGCATCACAGCTAATGAGATACGATCCACAGCTTATGTAGACAATTGCAATAATTATTGTTGCATGAAACATGGAGGGAACTATTGTAATGTTACCTGCACATTTCCCAGTGTCGGGTAAACGCTGTGTTATCATTGGTTAAATTACTAGGGGAAGACGGGGCAGGTCGTATCACTAAAAATTATAGTGTAATATTACAATAGTATTTTTTGAAATATGGGCGGAAATAAAGTAATGTTACCTGCATATTCCCAAGTAAACGTGTTAAATTACATGGAGAAGACGGGAATATAATATTATAATAATTACAATACTAGTCATTGAAACATGGCGGAATTCAAGTAATGTTACCTGCATATTCCACAGTGTCGCATAAACGCTGTGTTAGCATTGTTTAAATGACATGGGGAAGAAGGGACAGGTTGCATAACCAAAATAATATTGTAATATTGCAATGCTATTCGTTGAAACATGGACGAAACTAAGGTAATTTTACCTGCAAATTCCCCAGTGGCTCGTAAATGCTGTGTTAAAATTGCTTCAATTACTAGAGGAAGGCGGGGCAGTTGGCACACTTAAAAATAATTGTACAATTATTACAATACCATTGATTGAAAAATTAGCAGAACTAAAGTACAGTTACCTGTATATACCTAGTGGTGCGAAAACGCTGTATTACAATTGTTTAAATGACATGGAGAAGACGGGGCAGGTTACATCAATGGAACTAATATTCACCTTGTCATTTTTAAACATTGTTAACACAGCACATTACTATAGTTCCGCTCCTGTTTCAATCAATGGTATTGTAATACCATAATATCATTTTAGTAATCCAACCTGCCCCGTCTTTTCCTAGTCATTTAAGCAATATTAGCATAGCGTTTACATGCCACTGTAAAATATACAGGTAACCATTACTTTAGTTTCGCCCATCTTTTAATGAGTATTATTATAGATTAGATTACATTAGTTGGGTGATTTTAGGCATTTGCCTTTTAGGCATTTTACCCATTACCCTTACTGTATCTGCTCCTTATCCAATAGGCTTTTAAAAGCATTAATTGATGACGCTGAAACAACGTGCTGTGGTAAGTTATTCCAAGCATTGATTGATCTGAATGAAAAATGAAATCTTCTTATATGGCTAGTCCTTTCTTGAATTTTGGTTAAACAGACTTTGATCATGTCCTCTAGTTCTAACATATCGAAAAAATGTCGACTTTTCTTTATAAAAATATCCTTTGGTACACCCTTAAGGCCTTTTAAGATTTTAAACATTTCGATTAGATCATCGCGTGTTCTTCTATTAGAGAGGGTCGGTAACTGTAGAGTGCGAAGCCTGTCTTCATAAGGCAAATCTGTAATTTCTTTGACGAGTTTCAACTAGTAGTACGTCTTTAGACTTTTTCCAATATATCAATGTCCTTTTGATAATATGGACTCCACACCTAAATAATGTATTCGAGATGTGGACTAACATAGCTCTTGTAAATTATGTTGAAACATTCTGTCAAAATAAGTGAATGATTTTATTAATCTTAAGGTGTTCATCGCCTCTTGAGCAGCTTTATTGCATTGTTGACTAGGCTTACAACATTCCCTAAGTCTATTATTGACTGTACTGCTTCTTGTTTCTCTCCGTTCATCATATAACTTTGACACCTATTGGTATGTCCAAAGTGCATTACTTGCATTACTACTTGATACATTGACACACTCAGAAACATCATCACGAATTTTTACCTTTTGACTCATGTTTTGCAGAAAAGCCTTAATCCAATATAATACTTGTCCCTTAATACCGTACTCTATCGATTTGAATAATAAATGCTTGTTCGGAACGGTGTCGAAAGATTTACTGAAGTCCAATAATAACATCAACATTAGAACCCATATCCAAGGCACTTGTAAGACCTTCAGTGAATTCTAAAAAAATTGTTAAGCATGATTTACCCTTTGTAAAGCATTTTGACCGTCTATAATAATACCATTATCAGTAATGTATTTCAAGATGTTTTTACGTATAATTTCTTCCAAGATCTTGCATGGGATACTAGTCAGACTTATAGGACGATAGTTACAGGCTTTATTTTTATTTCCTTTTTCATATAGGAATAACTTAATCCATCTTCCAATCTATTAGCACTATCCCTTCTTCAACAGATTTTCTGTAGATTATAATATTGCAATATTGTTAGTGATACAACCTGCCCCGTCTTTCCTTAGTCATTTAAACGTTAACACAGCGTTTACGCGCCACTGTGAAATGCGAAGGTAACAGTACTTTATTTTTCGCCCATGTTTTAATCAATGTTCTAATATTATAATATTATTTTGAAGTGATGCAATCTGCCCCGTCTTCTCCAAATCTTTTAAAAAATAAAAAATGTTAACACAGCGTTTACGCGCCACTGTGAAATGCGCAGGTAACAATACTTTAGTTCCATTCATGTTTCATTCAATTGTATTCAAGTTTCTTCATTAGCTGTTGCTTGTATCTCATTAGCTGCGAGGAAATTTCAGTTTTCTACTTTAGCTGTTGATCGTTCTACATTAGCTGGGATTTTTATTTATTTATTTATTTTATTTATTTTAAACCTGTACCCAACAGCAAAATTGCCAATTACAGGGTACCTTAAATTGTGTACAATATATAAAAAACAATTAAAATTTCCAAATATGCAATATCGGATATATAAAACATTAAAATGAATTTATACATATAATTTTAAAACTTTTGACATTATAAAACTACGTAC
>JAOTQE010034319.1:0-10197 GCA_025631205.1 Nesometra sesokonis
TACAATCTTGCTGTTAATAAGGCCACTAATAAGATTGTTAATGATGATTCTCATCCCCTACACCACTGTTATGTTTAATAGATTTTAATATTGCTAGCTTATAAAGATATTCAGAGGCATGTAAAACTGACTGGCGAAGTACTTAATTGATTATATCTTCTTAAATATTACAGATTGTGCTGTTATTGAAGGAGTACTTATCTTCAGGTGATGTGGAAGAAGCAATTCAATGCCTACGGGATCTGGAGGTCCCTCACTTTCATCACGAGGTGGTTTATGAGGTAAATTTTAAACCTTAACATTTTTTCTCTCAGTTGCATTTTAGATTCTGAATCATAATGGTCTGAGTTTGAAACTTAAGCTGCTCTGTTGCTTGTGTTCTTGATCATGAAACATTATCCAAGTTGCCTCTCTCAAGGGAAACATGCGAAATTGCTCTGATATTCAGCTGCAATATGGAATGCCTTCAGAATATGTATTCCTTTCATTGACAGTAAATTGTCCAACTCACTGAGGTGAAAATTTGAAGCCTTGGCAAAAAGTTTGTAATATAAAATTAAACAATCAATAGTTTCCAAGTCAGTAAGAGCCGTAGTTCCTGGCTCATAAAAATGTAGGTAATGGGAGTCCTTCTGTTTGGAAAGTTAATGTATTACAGGATACTCCCAGAAAGTTGATTGTAATTATTGGTGCAGCTAGATAAACTGGCAACATCAGAGCTCCCAAGTTAAAAAAACCAGAAATCCTAGAGATTTTGTCGGCCAGCATTCACAGCTGTTTTGGGTTCTTTATGGGCATCTAAAAGTGATATTATATTAACAACAATGCTTTTATTATTACACATGAAAATGTTACTGAATACTTAGTACAATTATTGACAAAGGAACCTTCACAAACCATTTTTATTGTTCAAATAAGTGAAAACTACTGCATATTTTTTGTTTATATTGCTCTAAAATTCTGAAGATAATCAGGGAAAAATTCAAATTCCTGGAAAAAATTTTTCACGATTTATTTAAAATACCCCTCTTTCAGACAACTTGTATGTAAAAAGAATAGGGATTCTATCTTGTATTTTGAACTATCCCCCCACTTAGCAATTTTCGTCTATTTCACCAATAATTTTGATGGGTAAAATGAATTGTAAATATTCAGAAACAGGGCTGAATATATTTTCTATGATAAACTAAAATATGTAAGGAAGATAATTTTTTTGGGTGAACCAGCTCTTTAAAGGCATCATTTTAATATCCATCCTGTAATTGGTGAGCTTATTGCTGTTGGACGCAGATAAAATAAAACCACCGATTCAACGCATTTGGTGTGTGTTTTTCACTGATGATATCTTTAAAAGATAATGAACACAATTGAGATGGTCAATCAAGTATATTTTTTTTACAAAAAATATCTCTTGAAGATTATTCTGTAATTATTTTCTAATACGGAAGTAAGCTAGCCTACTTTAAATGTAATGAATAGTTTTCTCAGGAGATTAAATTTAAGACATTCTACATCAAGAAAAATAATACTAGTAATAGACTCATGTGTTACGTAAAAGTTGCTTGAGAAACTCACAAACATGCAAGTACACAGTGTAATTGGTTCTTCTGTAAATTGCATATGCCATCTCTGTTTTTTTAGTATGTTATACATGGAGAGGTTTAAAAAATGAGCCTATGGGCCAAAGACTTCATGCAATGTTAATTTTTAACCATGGACTGTAGTCCGCTTAAATCTAAGGCTAAACCTATGGCTTGAAGACTTCATGCAATGTTAGTTTCTAACTATGGACCGTAGTCAACTTGCATCTAAGGTTGAACCTATGGCCTGAAGACTTCATGCAATGTTAGTTTCTAAACATGGACCATAGTCAACTTGCATCTAAGGTTGAACCTATGGCCTTAAGACTTCATGCAATGTTAGTTTCTAAACATGGATCATAGTCAACTTACATCTATGTTTGGAACATGCATGGTGGTTTTTATTTACAGAGCCACTTTTATAAAAACTCTTCACTGCAAGGTGGGTATAAAGCATGGCCTGTTGAAATGTGCAGTGGGAGGTTCGAACCTCAATACAAGATCAAAACAAATAATACACACAGCATCACCCACCAATGATTTTTACCCATTTGTGTTTAGGATCATCTAATGAATTAGTCATTATTGATTTTGCATAGTGTGTACTTATTATGTCTTGATAGTGGTAGTGGATACCCATGGGACTTCTACTAATGTTTTTACAGTGTCATGTGTTTTTAATGTCGATTTCTATCCAACTAGAGGATATTAATGAATCTATTTATAATGGTTAAGTTATTAGAGGCATGTGACATGAATTAGTTTTGTAGGGTAAAAAAAAGTGTTGCATGCAATGTAAAAATAAATTATCTAGCAGTGCACGCTTAATCACAAAATCTGTAAAGTAATACCAATCACTATGCCGATTCCATTGACCAAGCCTGAAGGCTCATAGATTTGGAGTTTACTATTTCGAGTTTCTGTAGCATGAAGCGGATGAGAGTGTGACACTTCTCCTGGATGGGACGCTAGTCCATCGCGGGTTACTTCCCAGCGTTTTGCTGGTATCCATCATACAGCTGGGTAGACTGAAGCAACATGAGTAAAGTGCGTTGCTCAGGTGCACAAGCAACTGGTGTGAGTGAGTCTCGAACCAATGACCTCTCGATTGGGATTCTGAACCGCAACCGCTGCGCAAACTACTCCCACTACTATGCCGATTAGCCAGTTTGTATTATTTGTTTACAAATTTTAAAGAACTTTGTTTCAATTTTAAAAATTAAAAAAAACCTTTAATATGAGCTTAAAGGCGTAAGCGCATTGGAGCTTTTAGCATAATGCGCTACAAGTAAATGTTATTGTTATTATTCCTTGTGTGTATATTGATGAGTTTGATCCCAGCCACACCAATTTTTTCATTCTCATTCAGTCTCATTTTCACTTTGTTCTTGAAGATTGATAAATATTAAAAATAACTAACTTTTTCCCATTTAACCTTTTCCCATTCTACTTATTTCTCATTCAACAGTAACTCACCAATTTATAGGATAGATACTATGTACTTGTAAACTAAGATTTATGTCTTGTGCAGTGGCATTTTCATCAGTCCTGACAAAAATCCTAGCAGGATTGAACCCAGGACCTCAGCATGGGTAGGCAAGCATGTTAACGACCAAGCTACAGCACCACTACAACTTCTGAGCATTTTTGAATTTTTGTTAATTTAGTGATTTTGAATTTAGTATAATTATTCTTTAAATTCCCTAATTTCAATATTCAAGGTTTTACTTGTATATTTTCCAAAATAACCAAATTACTTTAGAACTTACTTTACAACTTTAAATATAAATTAGCCACTAAAAAAAACTTGTTTTTGTTTTCAGTCAACTGTTATGGTTATTGAGCACCTTGAGGATCCTGGACACACAATTGCTAATAAGATGTGTAAGCTGTTGAAGGTTATGTACGACACAGGAATTGTCACGGTTGACCAGTTGAATACTGTAAGTATTATATGTAATGTGTTTGCTTCATATTCACTGTAATCTCTTCAGCCACCTAAAATAATTCATCAGTATTTGTTTAATGCGACGCTTGATAATTGCGGTCATAGTTGGCTATTCTATCAGGTTTAAAGGTTCAATACTAAAAAAATATGCTAATTTTAACCAAAAATTACCATGGGGTGGTTGCTTGATGATTTTTTTTATTTTCCAGTACAAAAAAGTGAAACGTTACTCAACATTTTAACTTGCACTTGTGTCCCTTGGTTCATATGATTGTTACCTGTAAAAGCTTTTGTTTTTCTTGGTGATTTCTATTTCTAAATAGATGTACAGATATGTTTTGTTGTCTTTACATACCAAGGGGTTAACTTCTACCTAATATTTAGTTTTATACTTCCTTAATCCTTTGCACAGGTATTTCTATATTCAAAATTTAATATTGCATGGTTTTTTCAGGGATTCCAGCGTGTGTATGCAATCATGCCTGATTTAGTTCTAGACGTCCCACATGCTTACACTAATCTGGATGTGTTTGCGGATATTTGTGAAAAGGAACGGGTATTTACCAAAGTGCTCAGGAGTCAACTTCCAAGCAGGTAATAGATGTGATTACAATTTATCATTGAATCAGTTTTTGGCAGGGTCAATTACCAAATGAGGCATAAGTCGCAAAGGTCCACAATAGGCAGAAATAAAAAAAAAATTGTCATTTTATGTTATTTCAAAAACATACAGTTTAAACATTCATCTTTCATATTACATTAATCATTTTCAGATATATAATCAAAAAATGTTCAAAATCTTAGTTTCAAGCCCAGTGAGATACCCTTTTA
This sequence comes from Nesometra sesokonis, assembly GCA_025631205.1. Taxonomy (NCBI): domain Eukaryota; kingdom Metazoa; phylum Echinodermata; class Crinoidea; order Comatulida; family Antedonidae; genus Nesometra; species Nesometra sesokonis. The sequence continues at coordinate 4,360 of JAOTQE010034319.1, forward strand.
GATAGATCCATTGAATTTTATGTCATGTTAATATGAATTTAAATTTTTTAATTTTTTCGATTTTAACCCTTTCTCTGCCTTCCCCGGTACTACTGGGGTATGATAAATCGTTATTTCAATGTATTTAGCCAATGCTAAACCCACCCTCTCTAGTTTTTATACCATCCTTGACAAATTTCCAGTTTAATAATGAAATGCATTCTCCAGAATATGCGCCCTCTATAGTTTTTATACAAAATTCATGGTTTTTTTTTATGATTTTACCGAAAACATTTGTGTCTAATTTGTTATAAAATGACGAAAATCGTTCAAACTTTTGATATTTCTATTCATAGTATCCAATAAACATTTCTTGGAGAAAAACTATTTTTTAAACAGATTTGATGAAAAAATGAATAACGTATGCCATGACATCATGACGTCATCATTATGCAAATTTTCAATTTTTTCCCTTCTCACAATAGGTCAACATCTTCCTCACCCTAACACACAAAAATAATTTTGAAATAATATTGTTTAATATTTTTTTGGCATTTATTTAAAAATCACCTATTTTCCATACAAACATGTTCGACACACAGGTGGGACTAACACCCAGCAGTGAAAGGGTTAATGAATAAAAAAATACTTCTTTTTTATTTTGAAGGGTTCGTAAGAGGTTTGTATCAGAGGGAGATGGCGGCCGTTTCAAGGAGTAAGAGGTTCTTCTGACAGAGGGCGCTGTATAGACCAGTTTGTTAAATGCAACTTTCTACAGTGCCACGGGTCTATACTATTTCAATTAAATTGTAGCGATTTGTTTGAAATAGATTTTAAATTCAGTATTCTTTTTAAGAAGAAAATAATATTGTCAGTTTTTAACAGTTACATAAGCAATTTTAATCTTACATTGTGCATTAATACTAGGAAACTGGCTTAGTTAAGATAACTTTCGAAGACAAATTATGGTTTTGAAAAATAATTTTATGTTTGGGAGATGTAAATTGTAATGCGACATGCAACATATTGATTACTGTTAGAACAGTTTAAAACGTACATAGCTTCTGTTATTGAGAAGCGTTTACTATTAATTGAATGTTGATATCAGATTATTAATTAATGTACTGTGGTAAGTTTCATATTTGTATGCCTAGGTACTTAGTGGAAAATTTGAATCCTAATTGAATTATAACTTGTTATCATATGGTAAAATTAATGATTTCTCCCAAAATCAACCAGCCTTCAGACCCCCTCTTTTTTCGGACAATAAATTAGTTTAGAGATTTTATGATTTTGTGACAAAAACAACCTATATAGTGTGAAATTTTATTTTGAACATGGAAAGTATAGGAAAATTGACTGTACCACACAAGGGTATGTTAGTAACATCTTCATTCCCCTTCCCCCTCATTTATTTTTATATCTACTCTAAATCGTTTCCTCTACCCACAAATGCAAGATAATAAGAACAAATTAATTTTAAGGATGATGATTTATTATTTGCATAGTCATGCATTGTATTGGGAAATAGGTAAATAATTATATTTTTCCATCACTATTTTGCCATGATTTTACATACTTCATATGTATTACAAATAAAAGAAATGGCGGGGCAAAGTTTTCATAATGGAGAGATTTTATTAATTATAATGAAAATGGCTTTTTTTAAAGAACTTAATTAGTTCAACATTGTACAAATAGAAAGAGAAGATCTCTAGATTTGCTGTTCTATTTTTTAGTTTTTTTGTAAGAGTAGATCGAGAGCAACAAAGAAATACGAGGTTGTGAGAGTGCTAGGAGAGAATGCATATTTTAGGTAAATATATAATAAATTGTTCACATTGCCCAGTATAAGTAACCCAATGTCATCGCAGTCCTAGCATTATTATAGAAGACGTTTTACTTGATTATGAGAACCTTGATTCAGCAAGTGTTAGCTATCATTTAAGCTAGCATCAATGTTTATTTCTTGTAGAAGGTTCATTGTAAATTTAGGAGATTCAATTTTGTTTCCCATGCAAAGATTATTAGTATATATATTGCACGTTCAGTTGTTTAGTTTCAAGAACTTTGGCCTTATTCAAGTAACCTATATTAATGACTGAAAGGTTTAAGGAAAAAATGTGGTTTGGGTATGACTGACGAGAAGTATGCGAGGGTTTAATTGTGTACACAACAAATGTAAAAAAAAAATTAAAAAAACTTCTGAAGGAATAAAAGACAAAAAAATAATCTTCAAATTAGTATCTATTTTTGACGTTTATGTCTGTCAGTATGCCGGTGTGTTCCATTGCTGTGGCAGCTACCAACACAGCTGCTGTGGTTAAGACTGATCACTGCTACTACTCTACCACTGCAGCCTTCACAATTGGTACTGCTATCAAAGCTGCTTTCCTGCTGCTACCACCATAGATGCTACTACAGTTGCTGAATTAACATCTACCACATTGTTGCTTCTGCCTAAGATGCTGCTACCACTGTAACTACCACTGTTGCAACCACAGCCACTATTACCACAACTGATGGCATGTTGCTGCTACTGCTACCACCTGCTACCAGTGTGGTAGCAGCAGTTGTGGCAGTGGCAGTTGTTGCAGCTGAGGGTAGCAAAAGCACCAGTAGCAGTTTTCTCAAAATATAAGAAAACGGAGACATGAACAATAATTAGCTTTTATCCTTTATGTGGTTTACTAGGTTGGCTAACACTTATGTAAAATGCTGTACTCTGTACACACAACACCAGTACTTGCTACTTCTCGGTTCTTACATTTTGGATACCAGAACAGTGATCCGAAGAAGGGTTTGAGTTCCACTTGAGATCAATTTACAAACTTTTTTTGCTGAAGTAAAAACTTATAATTTATTAAATATAGTTATTCATCAATACAAGAATGTTACAAAAAACATTTCTGCTTTATTAACACCACTGTTACTGTATGACACAGTAAGAAAATTCAAAGGTTAAAATAAATATTTCTATAGTTTGAACTGCACTTGGGCATCACCAAACATCCAAAACCTTGCCTACCAGTCACAAGTATTAGGTTTTGCATCTCTCTTTGACTTGCAGAGGCGCAGCCAAGATGGAACGAAAGGGGGGTCAGCAGTGCCGCCAGGATTTTGTTTACTCGACGGGGTGGAAACTCGGGAGGTCCGTGGTTGCCGGTTTGGTTTTGATGAGCAGAAAAAAAAAAAACATTTCCTGGTTTTTTTTTATTGAAATAGATTAATAGATTATGCGAAGTTGAGTTTCAGTCTGGTTTAAAATTCATGGCTGGTTTACAATTCATGCTATACTATAATATTCTTCATAACTTTTTTACTAGGAAAATTTATTTTTTCTCAAAATTTTAGAGGGTCCTGACCACCCCTCTGGCTGCGCCCCTGACTTGATAATGTACAGGCACAGCTGAAACCGTGGAAGGCATTAGTGGCATTTAGCTCAATATGGTTTAGCTGGTGGAAATCACTCTACTGTGCGCTGTACCATGGAGACTAGTTGGCCCATGGTTCGATTGAACACCACGCCACTCTCTTTGTGCTTCGTCTGGAGGGTCGAAATACAAGTTAACATCGTACCATCTTTCAGATGACACGTTAACCCGTTGGGCCCATGTACAATATAGCTCATGTGCACATTAAAGAACACAGCCCACAGTAGTGCCCAATCACCACCAGAAGACCCCACTGGAAATAAGTCCACTTCAGACTTTCGTGGGTTTTCCTTTTTTCAGTTTTCCAACTGATGTTGGAGGACAAATTGTCAGAAAAAGAATCATCAATTGCTGGAATAGTCTCCACCATCTGTGGCATCCGTTAAAAGAAGCCTTCCCATGAATAAAAGGGTCAAGCAATAAGCATTATTAAATATCGTGTCTCAAAACAATGTTTACATTAGTCTTCGCTTCATCATTGTTAATAGTCACAGGAAGTCTAAACAAGATGCCTTGCATATGACAAGTCCCAGAATCCTCACAATAGTAAACTTTGACCTCAATGTTGATGACACCATGGAAACCAACAAAACTATCAACTGTCCAAGCACATGATGGTTGTTGTTGTAATTTTCCAAGTTTCGTCTTCTGCTTTTGAAAGATGGACGTTACAAGATTTCCAGATGAATCTAATTGAGAAAAAAAAACAATGCAGTAACTATTGGTTAAGTATACAATACAATCTTAAGCTCAGTCAATACTATCAAAATTGATTTAATAAAAAACATTGATATGCCCATACTTACTTACTTACTTACTTAACCGGTCCGTCGTCATCGACTACGACTGATTTTCTATGAATCAATGTCCTCCATTTAACTCTATCTTCAGCCAGCTTGTACCATTCTTCAGTTGGAATAGCCAGTCTTTCAGGTTCCGTATGCCCATATATAGTAATATATTACCATATATAGGCATGTCAAAGAAATATTTGATAGTCTGGATTGAGCCTTAAACAATTATTTTTTATACATAAAGTCAAATATTTTAGAATAATACAACAAAGATACTTGTTTCAAATAGGGACCTTCTGGTGGGTACACAGGACAATTTCACACTCTTTTACCACACAAGTCTTGAGATTTGTACACTAGGAGACAATTTCACACACCAATATAATTGAGTCTTGAGATCTGTACAGTAACTGACAATTTCACACTCCAACATACACAAGTCTTGAGATCTGTACACTAGCAGATAATTTCACACTCCAATATAATTGAGTCTTGAGATCTGTACACTAGCAGACAATTTCACACTTCAATATAATTGAGTCTTGAGATCTGTACACTAACAGACAATTTCACACTCCAGTATACACGAGTATTGAGATCTGTACACTAGCTGACAATTTCACACTCCAATATAATTGAGTCTTGAGATCTGTGCACTAGCTGACAATTTCACACTCCAATATACTCGAGTATTGAGATCTGTACACTAGCTGACAATTTCACACTCCAATATAATTGAGCCTTGAGATCTGTACACTAACTGACAATTTCACACTCCAACATACACAAGTCTTGAGATCTGTACACTAGCAAATAAGTTCACACTCCAATATAATTGAGTCTTGAGATCTGTACACTGACAATTTCACACTCCAACATACATGAGTCTTGAGATTTGTACACTAGCTGACAATTTCACACTCCAAAATACACGATTTCACACTCCAACATACACAAGTCTTGAGATTTGTACACTAGCTGACAAATTCATACTCCAACATACACGAGTATTGAGATCTTTACACTAACTGACAATTTCACACTCCAACATACACAAGTCTTGAGATCTGTACAAGGGATACAATTTCACACTCCAATATACACAAGTCTTGAGATCTGTAGACTAGCAAATAAGTTCACACTTCAATATAATTGAGTCTTGAGATCTGTACACTAACTGACAATTTCACACTCCAACATACACAAGTCTTGAGATCTGTACACTAGCAGACAATTTCATACTCCAACATACACGAGTATTGAGATCTTTACACTAACTGACAATTTCACACTCCAACATACACAAGTCTTGATATCTGTACAAGGGATACAATTTCACACTCCAATATACACGAGTCTTGAAATTTGTACACTAGCAGACAATTTCACACTCCAATATACACGAGTCTTGAGATTTGTACACTAGGAGACAATTTCACACTCCAATATACACGAGTCTTGAGATCTGTACACTGGCAAACAATTTCACACTCCAACATACACGAGTCTTGAGATTTGTACACTAGCTGACAATTTCATACTCCAACATACACAAGTCTTGAGATCTGTACAGTAACTGACAATTTCACACTCCAACATACACAAGTCTTGAGATCTGTACACTAGCAGAT
>JAOTQE010034330.1:0-10197 GCA_025631205.1 Nesometra sesokonis
AAAGTATGTATTTTGGTGTAACAAATTACCAACTACCCTCGGGCGTTATTATTTTGTTAAAATTTATTAAATTGGAGGCTCGGGCGTGATTAAAATATTACCGGGCGGTCTCGGGCGGTATCAGGCGGTCTCGGGCGGTGTTTAGTAGGACCCCTTGAGTTATGTAATTTAGAATAGCCAAATGACTGGAAATGTTGAGTTATTAAAGTTGTTTAACAGCAGAATCCGCAGAAACCATTTTGATGTGTCGAAATCTTAACATTAAACAAGACAATCGTTAACAATTGCACACTTGTATACGTGTTTTATCTGTCCTAACTTCTAGTTAACATTTGATCTTTAATGTAAATTAATATATATGTTATATTTAGAAGGTTCGAAGTATATTTTTTGACCAAAATGAGCTCAACTAGACCATTTTGAATATCTGACCATAATGACCTCCAGGTGACACTTGACCCAAAGATTTAATGTGTCAGTGATTCTTAATGACCAAGTTTGTTCTTTGAGATGCTTCGCCCTTTTTATCCAAATGATTCAAATTTAATAGAAACTCATAAGCACATCCACACATACGCACGCACAGAGACGGAGATCAATGCAATACCTACCCACTTCAGTGGGGAAATTGTACAAATAGTCAGCCTGTCTTTGTTTCGAAGTTCAGACTTGCGTGCGAAGTGAGCAATTTAGGCTGGGGGACAGGAGGCCGCCGCGGGCCCATGGTCGGGGTCCAGGGGCCAAAGAGCCCCTGAAAATTTTGTGTTATTGCCCTCGCCCCACTGAAGTGGGAGAGTGTATTGCAATGAGCTTTGTCTGTCTTTTTGTCTGTCTGTCTGTGTGTCTGTCTGCATCCATATCTTAAAAACTACTTCAAATTTACTTCAAATGTTCAGACAATATCAAAATCAACCATATCTAGGTCTTCCCGAGGTTTGGTGCTGACCCGCCTTACCACATGAATTCTGGATTCTAATCTATTTGATTTTGTGTTTACTGCCCTCTGTTTTTAGTGACAAAATCCAAAGACTAAACAGGCCTGATAGTTACTGATACTCTGGTCATCAATATCATTAAAATACCAAACATTACCTTTCTTGACCCTGAGAAACACTACACAGTGTGTTTATTCCGTGTGCTGATCATTGAAAGTAGTTTATATTTACCCAATAATGGACCCCGAGATCTTAGTCAAGAAACATTGTTGCAAAGTTTCAAAAATGAAAAGTATGGCTTTAGGCTGTTCCAAGAACCATTTTTTTTTTACATGCGAAAAGACACATTAGAGTCCCTAAAATGTCCCGTTTTCAAGATTACCCCTCACCCATAGACGATTTTAAATATAATATACCTCTATCCCCACTCAAAAACATTTTTTTCTCTCTTTACATTTTTACTCTTTAAATTTACTTTTTGGTTGATTACAGAGGACACGTGTGCTTCCCACTTGGATCAGCGCCTGTCCTCAGGCGAGGCAGATTAAAATAGGAAATATTGAAATCTTAGGTTTTCCGGGCTGTTTCAAACTCGGTTAATACTCCCTCACTCAACTCTTACTCTGTTTGAGCTGGCTCAAACAGATTCTAGGATGAATTTAATGAGCTTGAATCTGATATAAACTTGGTATGATTGGTTGGGTAGTTTTATCTAAAAATAGAAAACATAAAATAATGAAAATACAAATTTGCTGTTATTTGCTATAGAAATGAACTACATTATGCAGAAGAGTGATGTGACCTTGGTTTGCTGTGTTCGGATAGCAAATAATAAAATCTTGTGAAAACATCAATAATGATGTACAGTATTTCTAAATTTGTATCCATCGGTTGAATTTCAAGGATACACGATGCCGGATCCGATTTCCTATTGGAAAGGTATACCGCATAAGATATACAACCTAGACCGAAACAAAAGAAAATTCCATCTTACTAGCACATACACATGCCAACTTTTACTTCAAAACACTCCCCCTAAATGGAATCCTGACAACCATTGGTTAGTTTGTCACTATGGCGGCCAGTGTGTCAGTTTATACATTGGTATTCGGATTAATTTTGCTAAGTTTAATTGTAATAACAATTTATTTGGTTTGAAATTTAGCAGACAGTTTCTTAATAATTCTATCAGTCGTCCCACTGGTTGGTTGGTCATCGTTATATTTACTATCATTTTATGGTCTTATAATTATTTTCGTTTTTCTTACGTATACTATCCTTATACCCTAATTTCGATAATAATAGGCTTACAACTTTCCTGCTTTTAACAATTTATAATAATTATAAAATCAATAATGATTACATAAGCTTAGTCATAAATGATATTTCCATTTGATGTATAAATATTATCTCCCGATGAGACCAATTATAAACATGAATGATTATGTTTTACGTTAGTTATCGCCAATCTGTATTCTAGTTTAATTGTCTCGTTTAAAGTGTAGATTCAAATACGAATTATTATTATATACTATATAAACAACTAAGCACAAATATCGTTAACTATACTTAAAAACGAGGAATAGCGTCAATCTAGGTCTAAAAAAAAAAGAATTTGCATAAACAAAAGATATGAAAAACATTCCCGTGGTTCATTGATTTTACGTTTGTGACAGTCTAAATCAACGTTCCAACATAAAAAATTCATCCATGAAGTCCTGTAACACATATTTAATACAGAAAACAAATGCATTAAATTTCACTGCTTATGATTAAAATAGTAGAGCTCCGTGGAACTAGAAAGCAATGACTTAAATACTGCATTAGTGCAATAGAAAACTGCAAACCTTTTGGCACGGTACTATTGCAGTGTCGATAGGTACATTCGCATCATTATAGCATAATTCTGTTGTGGACACATCAGAACGATGTTGCTGTTGAATATGCAGAATACAACGTTTAGAACCGTTTGCAAAAAACTGTACATAAGGAAATATTTATGAATATTAATTCAAATGACGGATTTTGTTTCTTGTTATTACTATAATAATTTTCCGATTAAGGCACAGTGAAAATTTGCATAACAGATGTAATCCACAAAGTTTCTAATCAGTTAATTATGGTTTAATTCTGAGTTCATACAGTTTTTGGTAATATGTAAGAGCTTCATCAACGGCCTTCTTGACGTCATCATCAAGTTCAGATCGTTGAGGTTCAGGTTTAGGTTTACAAAAGCATGTACTTTGAAATGCACCATCGTAAAATCCGTAAAGCCTGTTAAATTCGACAACATCATTGAATGCCTTCCATTGCCGAAATTCATCTTCTCCTGCTTTCCAACTTAGAAGCTTATCTGTATACGCAATTCCTGTTTCATCACACATCTGCTGTAAAATCGACTTGGGATTCTCAAGAAGGTCGTCAGTGTCTATGACGACTGGCTTTGGATCAATTCCAGTTTTTACGAGATACTCATAAAGTTGTAAACTTTCTCCAAATCCGTAATATCTTGGAACAAAATAATTATCTCCTCCAATCATTTTAAACATTTTGCCATCAATTTTTGGAAATTTGTTAATCACCTTTTTCCACGATGGAAATACCCTGATTGGTTTTCGAATAATGAATACATGGCGGTATCCCTTGGTAGCATATCAAATTTGCTGGAGAGGCAGTATGACATGGCTTTGACATGGCTTTTCTTCCCCGGATATTCAGATTCCAAAAGAATTTCTTTCACATACTTGAAGGTGGCTGTTTCAACATTCCATGCTTCATCATATTCGACGGCATTAGTCGTAGCAGAGGATGATTCTTCTTTATTACTTTCGATTTGATTCACTAATTTATCCGGTCCAAAATAGTAAGCACTAGCATAGGGTTCATGTATAGTACGAGGAATGGACCAAAGAACAACACGAACTTGATCACCCATTTCGGTAATAATACGAGTAAGCCTACATGTACTGCTTTGTACCGAATCAGTTGATTACCGTACTTTAAACAAAGTTTTAATTTCCAAACGTTGGGTCTTCAGACAGACGACATACAAAATGACTCGCAGGCGTTATGTGCTACAATCGATAATAGCATATGAAAGGTCACCATAACATTTTAAACTGATAACAAATCATGATTACCCGACATTAGAGGGTAGAACTATGTATCAACAGCAAACATACCCATTTTTGTAATAATACAAGTATTCTAACTGCATTATTTTGCCGAACCATGCTTAGTTTATACATTTTACATTGTGTAAAGCGTACATGGTCAACTTCCGAACGCTCTCTTTGGACAAACGACTGAAATAATAAAAGTCACATGAAAGATAATCTTTCTCATTAAAAAAAAACTAAATTTATGACATAGACTTTCATTTTATTATGTGCTTCTAATAGAGTTAAGAATGTCTTAACATAATATACAAATCACTAATTATAAGATGTACTAATATTTAAGAAAAGATTTAACTTCCGCTGCATAGAATCTATTGTTCTATTTTATTAAGTATCACAAAATATACTTTCGTTGGGGTTTTTTAGGGAAAGTGTAAACTTAACATTTTCACACATTTGAAGTACGATGGTTTCAAAAATAAATGTTATCAATTTTCCAGATTTCGTCTTTTCATTTCATTTTAAAACAAAATCATATCATAATTGTGGTCACAAAGCATCTTTTTTCTGATTTTGTTTCAAAATGTATTGTTATTATAACTTTACTTAAATCTAACATTTAAAAAAATATCGATTGACGGTCATAATGAATTTCAAATTGGCTACCGTTTTTACTTAATATTCGATACCATTAAAAAAAGAAAATCTGGTAATTAGGGTAAATAGTGACTCTGACACTCATGTAAATTATTCAAGAAGATACTTGCTAAATCTCTCAGATAACAGTTCAAATCACAATTAGACAGAAGCGGTGGAGTTGTAAAGGAAATTGAGACCAATGCCCAATTATATCAAGTAACTATAATATTTAACACAATCATGTTAAAAACCTCATTCCCACTGAACACTGTCTACTTACTGTTCATCTCTACTTGAACAATGGAATAGTCCATGTTTATCGCTTGTGTGATTGTCCTGTGAACCTTTTGCCTGCATGTTTAGCTTATATTCTAACTCATTATAAATACTTGAACGTTCAAATGTTGTTATAGTCTATCAGCCTGGGGGTTTGGTCGGTATAAAATTAGTGTAATATTGCTCATGGTGATTTTTTGGCATGGTCTAGACCCGTAGAGTTAGAAAATATGTGATAGCATTGCAATAGTGGTAGCTTTTAATCTTTAGAGGGCGTTTTTCAAAATGGCCGCCTGTATATTTGGACCCTTGTATCTCTGTAACCACTGACTGTAGAGACTTGAATTTGATTTCAAATTGTTTCCAACATATATGTTCCTATTTGTTTTAATGGTAAATGTTAGCAATTTGACCTTTGACCTTTGAACCACTGGTCGTATGGACTCAAACTTAGTTGCAAATTGTTCAGGACATGCAAGTGTATATTTGCCTTAATGATAAAAATGTTTGATTAATGACCAGAAACATACTTTCTGTTTCTATACCTTAAACTAATGTTTTATCATTACATCAATCATTCATTAGTAACCGCAATCGTTTTAGACTAGAAAATTCACCAAATTTCTGTATATATAATAATAAATTCGGGTTTTCTATGGCAAGAGATTGCCAAGTTACAAAAAAATCTTTTATTTTAAATTGATTTGAAAATGCTCAGGCCCTCTGGCTTCGTATATATAGTACTGCTTTCTGATTGGCTAAACGTGTGCACACAAAATAGTCGATTGGCCAGTTTCATTTTATTAACGGTATCAAATTAGTATCAAATGCTATCATATATTTTTGGAAAGCTATTTATACCTACAATTCTGAAATCTATGATAGCAATGGCAATTATACTGCTTATTGGTAGAAAAATAAATAAATAAATAAGTGTATAGCACAGGCCATCGACAACAGCCAACCAGTATGTTTGGGTGGGGGTAACATATTTTCTCATAACCTTAGGTTAATCAACTGATCTGTACGATTTTGGTAATAAATTATAATATAAATACTAGTCAATCAAAAAAATAAAACAAAAACAAATCCATTTGAAATGAACATCGCTGGGGTCAAATGTTAATTGACCTTTAGTAAAAATGCACTGTGAATCAGACTACAAACTTTATATTTAAATCTGAATTTTTATTGTTACACTGAACAAGATAGAAATAGAAAACAACTCTAAACAATACAAGAATATCAACTAAAACCAACCAACAGCCTTCCGAAAACACCAAGGTATCAACTGAAACCAGCCAAAAACCCTCTAGCAACAACTATTTAAAATAAAAACAGACAACATTCTTCCAGCAAACCCCAGTAATCAACAAAAATCTGTTGACAACCCGCTACCAACACTAAAAACCATGAACAACCCCTAAACAACCAAAACAAGCTAACAGCCCTCTAGCAACCCCATGGTATCAACTAAAACTAACCAAAAATCTGCTAGCGATTATTAAGTCAGGAAACAACATTCATGCAATACCAAGTTATCAACAAAAACCAGCCAACAGCCCTCTAGCGACACCTAGGTATCACTTAAAAACCAGGAAACAATCCTCAAGCTACACCAAGTATCAACCAAGACCAACCAACTTTCAGCCCTCCAGTGACATCAAGGTATCAACACAAACCAGCAACACACAGTTGTCAACACACATCAGGAGAAACCCTCAAGAAACCCCAAGATATTTACAAAAAGCAATAAATAATCCTCTACAAATACAAAGTTATCAACTTAAACCAGCATACAACCCTCTTGCAATACCAAATTATCAAATATAACCAGCCGACATCCTTCCAGCGACAGCCACTTCTCAACTAAAACTTCTCAACCACTCTCCAAAAACACATAACTATTAAAAAGACAGTCAACAATGCTTAGCAAAACCCAGATATCCTGCAGTAGAAACCAGGAAACAACCCTCTGGCAAGACCATTCATCAGTCGTCTAGCTGGATTTTTTGTTGAATTTAGTTGATGCTAGAGGGCTGTTTTTCTTGATACCTCTGTGTTGCTTAAATGATCGTTTTTATGGTTGTAGTTAATAACTGGGCTTTGCTACTGGGTTGTTGGCTTGTTTTAGTTGATAACTGGGTGTTGCTGGAGGGATGTTGGCTGGTTATATTTCAAAATGTGGTGTTGCAGGAGGGTTGTTGGCTGGTTGAAATTGATATCTTAGTCTTGCTAGAGGATTGTTGTCTGGTTTCTGTTGATATTTTTTGGTTGGTTGAAGGTTGCTCCTGAATTTTGACAACATGATAATGCTAGAGGGGTTTTGTCTGGTTTTTGTAGATCCATTGGTGTTACTGAAGGGGTTTTTCCTGAATTTATGTGATGACTAAGTATTGATAGAGGGTTGTTGAATGGAGTTTCTTGATACCTTGGTGTACCTGAGTGTTGTTTTCTGGTTTTAGTTGAAAAGTGGGTGTTACTAGAGGGGCGTGGCTTGGCTACTTTTTTGATAACCTGGTGTTACGGGATGGTTGTTGCATACCTGTTGCATGGATGTCAAAAACGGTTAGTTAAAAACATTCAAGGCAATGCTGGAGCGACTTAAGTGACCGCATCTTCTACATTTTAATTTTTATGAATAAAAACCCCCAAAACCAAAAATATGTGCCCCACTTTGCCACTGTCCGTTTGCTTTTATAAAATGTTACGTTGATTTGGCTCTGATTTTTGTGTTAAAATTGGTATATCATCTATTTTTAATGGATTCTGTTGCCGGTCAACAAATATTGTATGATGCACTATGGTTATTTTCTGATTTTAGTTGATAACTGGGTGTTGCTAGAGGGTTTTAACTTTTTATTTTATACCTTGGTGTTGCTGGAGGGCTGTTGACAGGTTTTGGTTGATTCCTTTGTGTTGTTTGAGGGTTGTTTGTTATGTAAAACTGTCAAGTTTCTCAAATTACCAAATGGAAAATTGTATTAATAAATGCAACCCAATTGAAGGTTGTCAAGTTATATCGAGCAGGGGCGGATTTAGTGTGAACAGGGTCGCCTCACTCCACCATCCCTCAACCACTTTGGAAAGTATATCAACATTGTCTATAAAACGAAAAACTAATTTCAGCAATCATAAGACAAGAAATGATCCTTAACACGCCCCTGAGGGCATTTCTGGGTCAAGGGACATTGTCCCCCCTAAACGTTTGACTCTCTATACCGGCTCTTCCTTTCCAAAAGTCTTCATCCGCCCCTGCAAAGAACATTCTGTCATCAAGTTATGTGAATATGATTTTGTTTACAATATTTCAATTTTAATTATTTATAATAAATTCCTTTTGAAGATTATTACTATTGTTATTATTATTATTATTATTATTATTACTATTAGGATAGTAAAGTAGCTTAAAGATCCGTGTAATTTCCATTAAGTTTTGACAATAAACTAATCTGTAGTTGTACAGTACTGTATTTTAGAGATCGCTTTATTATTAGATGATATATAGACATGTACCATTTGGACAATTTAATACGGTACCAATCCCATGATGGTTTATTTTTTGTACAATATTATAATTTTAAAAATATCTTTATTTATTACAGGATATATAGATATGTACCATCTGAACAATTTAATACTGTACCAACCTCATGACAAACAGTTGTTTAAGATATAGCAAGCTCATAACAACTAAAGGAAAACAAAACAATCAAACGTTACATTTGCATTGATTCAATTACCAACTTTTCCATTACAACTAATATAAATATGTATAATCTGAGCAATTTAAGACCAATCTCATGTCTATACGACCAGTAGTTATCAAGATATGTTAATTTAAGTTCAAAGATCAAATGGCCCAAAAATGGCATTTCCGGCAATTTTATGTAAAACATGTCCAGTAAGGTGAATAGGAATTTGTATCTAACTATCCTAACAAGCTTTTCTGATAAGCCGTTACCAAGATATGCCATTTTTTAGCAACTTGACGGCCATTTTAAAAAACGCCCTCTAAAAGCTACCACTACTGCGGTGCTATCACATATTTTACTATTGTAGAGGTTCATACCATGGCAAAAACCATAATGATCTTTATTCCCCTAATTTGATACCAATGGCCAATATTTTGGACCGGGGCTGATGGCCATTAGGTCCGTTAGGTCCGCGCGAAGCGGACCTTAGAACCTCATTCATTGTTCGGGTTGTTGTTGGTGGTGTTGTTTCTGTTGGATATACTGTATGTAAGATATACAGCCTATACCGAAAAAAAGGGAAATTTCAGCTTAGTAGCAATTACATGTCAACTTTTACTGCCAAAGTTTACTCTAAAAGTCATTCCTGTCAACCATTGGTTAGTTTGTCACTTGGGGCAGCGGCCGTATATAAGCGTATGCATTGGTTTACAGCTTCTGTTTAATTATGCTAAATTGTTTAAGTCGCAATAACAGTTCAGTTGGTTTGAACTTTAGGAGTCAGTTTCTTATGTCTATCAGTCATTCCACTGGTTAGGTGGTCATCGTTATAATTATTTACTATAATTTTTTATGGCTTTAGAAATATATTCGTTTTACAACCTATTATACGTGTACCATAATTTCGATCTTCATTATTGATAGGCTTACAACTTTCATGCTTTTTACAATTAATAATAATTACAAAATTAATAATGATTACATAAGCTTAGTCATAAATGATATTGCCAGTTAATGTATAATATTATTATCTCCCGATGAGACCAAATATAAACCTGAATGATTATGTTTTACGTTATCGCCAATTTATAGCGTTAATTTTCTCGTTTACAGTGCCATATTTGTGTGTGCCATTGATTCAAAGAGTCAAAGTGTAGATTCAAATAAAGATTATTATTATATATTATATACAGAACTAAACAAAAATATCGTTAACTATAGTTAAAACGAGGGATAACGTCAATCTAAGTCTAAGAAAAAAGAATTTGCATAAACGAAAGATATAAGAAACATTCCTGTGGTTCATTGATTTTACGTTTGTGACAGTCTAAATCAACGTTCCAACATAAAAATTTCATCCACGAAGTCCTGTTACATATTGAATACAGAAAAAAATGCATCACATTTATTATTGAAACAATAGAGTTAGGAACTCCGTGATACTAGAAAACAAAACTTAAAGATGTATTGTCACTTGAAAAATGACAAAAAATAGATTTTGAAAATAACTTGCTTATCTTGAAGAAATACATA
>JAOTQE010034341.1:0-21682 GCA_025631205.1 Nesometra sesokonis
GATCGTTTGATGGGAGTTTTGATGAGATAATTATTTTGATGGACTTTTTGATGAAGTATTTTTTTGTTATAAAATTCATCTCTAATAAACGCCCCCCTTCAGAAAAATGCAACGCCCTGGGGGCGTTTATTAGGAACAATACGGTATATTGTAATGTTTTCATGTGCATTTTATAGTTTCCCTTCTCTACATTTTCATTTTCGGTATTAAATTAAAAATGCAGTAGGATTTCCATGCAAAAGCAGTAGACAAGTCCGAAAAAGCGGTAGCCTACTGCCAAAAT
Organism: Nesometra sesokonis; assembly: GCA_025631205.1. Lineage (NCBI taxonomy): Eukaryota > Metazoa > Echinodermata > Crinoidea > Comatulida > Antedonidae > Nesometra > Nesometra sesokonis. The sequence goes on from JAOTQE010034341.1 coordinate 284, forward strand.
TGGTAGGGTTGGCAGGTATGAATATGTGGGATATTAAATTTTCGCTAATTGTACAAAAAGCTATTTATTCCAGCAGGATTTTTGTGCCAAGATTGTATTTTTATGATATTTTTGTGCTTTTGGGGGTGCTGAATGCAAAAAAGTTAGATACCATTTTTTGGCCAATGCCTATGGTCGCCTTTTTGAATTTCAAGATGGCTACGTTTGAGTTACCTATCACACAGAACATAGCCATCAGTGGTATCACTGGAAAGGGAATTGTATACTGATCAAAAAGGTCCATTACACCTATACTGATAAACCAATACTAGTTACAGAGATATTCAACATTTAAACAGTCACATGACCAAATCAAAGGTCAAAAGTCAAAAATTATATTTTGACAAATAGCATCATGTTGCATATCATTTTAAATCTTGTCGTGCTGAACAATTTTCCACAGCACATGTATGCTTTTCAGTATTCTTTATTATCTATCGACTCCTCTCAGGATATGAGATTTATACAAAGCTTAAGCAATCTACACAATTCATGATAGAGAAGCACTTCTTAACAATCTCTACACAATTTCAAAGACAATAACTTAAAACATTATTATTTCTTTAACAAAATGAGAAAGCAAACTAATTCTTTAACAGTACTGCCTTGAAATAACTGCTGAAATTTTAAAGTATTCGGGCCAGTATAAAAGCATGTTTTTATGCATTTCTTTCTTAAATCATTTAGGGCAGGACTTTTCAACACATAATGAATTCCATGTCATTGTGTATTACAAAGTGTGCATAGGTTACTTGAAACTTCTGGCTTTCTGATATAGGCAGGTTATGGTTTCCACAATGAAATCTACATAGGTAATTCTGTTCAATGTATTCAATTTAATTAAATATTTTTCAAAGTCAAAATTTAGTTTAAACAATCTATAATTTATTAGTATTAATCTGGTGTAATAAGTTTTGTGCTGTCAAATATAAACTTTCTATTATCCATTTCTTATTTTCTACCAGTTTCAGCAAACACCATACAATTTACTGTACCTTTGTAATGTAAAATATGTTTTAAAAATTTTCTATGAAACAATTCAATTGCATCTAATTTTTGGAAACCCCAGACTTTTCACAACTGTATGTCAAAATAGGAATAACCAACTGATCAAATAACTCGCATTGTATGTCTATTGGCAAGGACAGCTTTTTGATCTTAATGGTTAAATTAAACATGGCATTTCAAGCTTGATTTTAAATTTGTTTAGAAATTGCTTTAATAAAAGAGCCGTTAAAATTAAAAGTAGTGATGGGAGGATGTCACTTTCTACAATTTGTTTTTATTTTGTTGCTATGGTTGTCACCAGGGTACTGGAGCACTTCCCTTTAGAGGTCTAAAGCAGCACGTGTTAAAAATGAATATTTTGGCCCAGAAAACCCTCTTGATAACACAAATAAATAGGTAAAAACCTTTTTTTTTGCTTATCAAATTCTAATTGGGTTAAGCACTCTATATCTTGATACCTGGATGTCTCCTCTGGTGGTGGGTATCTGAGCAAGATTTAACCTTTCCACCCCCCCCCCCATCCAAAAGTGTTCCACTATAGAGTCACCATTGAATATGGTTTCTTCATAAATGTGGCAGAGCCAAGCCAAATGAGACATAAGTCGCAAATGCTAGTTTTCCACAATAGTTCAAAATTGAAAAAATGGTAATTTTTTCAAATTTTATTTTATTTCAAAAATATACAATTCATAACTTTTGTACTACCTTAACAAATTTTCAAATATATGATCACAAAATGTTTTAAAAATGCAATTTAAAATAACCTTACTTAATAAATGTATACAGATAAACAATTTTCAAATGCAGTTTTCTCAAAACTTACATTTTGAATGTTAAAACTTCGATTGTTCATAACTTTGCAAGGAAATATCGTATGAAACTGATTTTTTTTGCATGTTAAAGTAAATAATATGTAGTTTCATAATCTATAAAAATCTCAATTTTCAGTTTTCTGTCTCATTTGGCTTGGCTCTGCCACAAATTCTCTATGAAGGATGTTTTGATATCATGAACGTAATTCAAATTCAACCAATTTTTACAGGATTCGGAAACATTCTTCAAGTACGATTTTTTTTTTATAATCACTGTTTCTGCATTGCCCTACCATATTTCATTTTCTGTTTTTTTTGTCTTTGCTTCTTTGTATTTTCTACCTTCCAGATATTTTTAGGTCACTGCAGGAGAATATAACTGCCACCACACCGCCAGGTACAAAGTAACCATATTATACTTGGTTTCGACAAGGAAGAAAAAATTTATTTATTATTTATTTTTTATTATTTATTTATTTAAGTACGTTTCCAAATCCTGGCTACACTACGTTTAACTTGTACTTTACGGTACTATAAATTTTAATGAAGTGTCAACTTCTCTCCTTAAAAAAATAGTTGGGTTTGCCTAAGTGTCAAACTCTGGACCTTTTGTTCAACAGTCTGTAGCGCTACCATCTAAGTTACAAATCAGCCTGCCGATATGGGTATTTTTAACAAACTTGACCCTTCAAAAAACATCTGAATGGCCATCTGTTTGGAGAGAGATAATGGCACAGTTAGCTAGCACTCTGAAACTTCACTGTATAGAACGCTCTATAAAAACCTGTTTATTATTATTATTATTATTATTATTACCCAAAAACTAGTCACATTTATCCAGCACGCATATTACAATAAATTGAGAAACTCGTAGGAACTCTGAGTCGCACGGAAAAATTAATCGCCGGCGGGATGGTTCAATAACAATTTTAACATTTTTGGCCACCTGGCCGACTGTGCAATAACCGTTTTAGATTTTAAAAACTGGCCGACCGTGCCATAAATGTTTCACATTTAAACAACCGGCTGAAGGGGAATAACGGTGTCAGATTTTCAACAACCGGCTGACAGTGCAATAATCATTTCTGTCGGTATTAGTGGTCCTTAGTGACCTGGAATATTTGCATTATTTTTATTTAAAATTCTTATTGTAGGTGTCTTTATCCTAATAAACACCTATTATGACTGTTGACCTAAATGACCTCCAAGTGACCTTTGACCCCAGACTGGTTTGTGGGCATTGTCAGTGGTTCTTATATCCCAATATAATTTCATTAAGTAGTCTTTAACTATTTTTTTCATGTATTTTTAATATCTTATAATGACCCTTGACCCTAATACGAATCAGCACGGAATCTGTAGATGAGAGTATGGCATGGATATTTGAAGTTATTTGAAAATTTTAAGTAAATTGGGCCAATAGTTAGATAACATAACCCAAGGCCTAGGCAACATTCACCAGGTTTTTTTTTCCAAGAGCTGTGTAAACCTGTAAAATTCATGCACATCAGATTCCAAAATAAAATAAAACAATGGGGCCCACTTTATTTGGGCCTGATCGTCCATTACAATGGACCCGATCATCTTTGCATCGATCGTCGCTGGACATGAACATCTTATTTGAAGAATAATGTGTTGATCAAACGATCAAGTAAAATTGCAAATTTATGGCATAACATTTTTAAACTTTTTTGTAATTAAATGAAAAAATAAATAAATCAATATTAAAAGTTTTGGTTTAGTAATATAAAAAAATGAAGTTTGGAATGAGATTTTTTAAAATAATTTTATTAAAATAATCATCCACATGGGCCCGATCGTCCATATGATCATGGGCCTCAGCATCCCTGTGTGGACCGGATCATCTGTCACCCAACCCCGACAGCCAAAGGAGCATTACTAGGCCTAATATATTTACAAAGGAAAGACTAGGCCTAGACCTAGTGACATTGTTAGTCTGACCGTGTTCTAGCGACCGATTTGAATCAGCAACTGATTAAAAGCGTGATCGCTATGATCGTCTATCATAATTCCCTAGGCCTAGTCTAGGTAGGCCTCCCTTGGTCACACAGCAAACGGGCGACTGACAATCCTACCACCTGGCTAGGATAGTCATACATCAGTGTATGCGTCAGTTTGAAAACATGTTAATAGGCCTACTCACAAAGGGATTCTTCTTATTGTGAAAAGAATTTACCCATAATGTATTCTGCTTATGTTTGCAACGGAAAATGATTTGTACACAGAATAGGCTTACATTGTGCTAAATATTCGATGGCACGTCAACCGCTGTAGGCCGCTGGAATTCTAATGTCCTGTAGGTCTAAAGCCTAGGCTAGCGAGAACGCGAAGGAATTATACTACAAGGCTTAGCCAGGCAATTCTAAGAAAAATACGTGAAAACAGTAGGCAATAAAAGAAAGTAAATACAAACAGACATTTGTCAAAATAATGAATAAAAAAAATTATTATTATAATTTCGGGGAATTTTTTGGTCTCCAAACGGAGGGATATTTCCAAATGTGATACTGTGGTTGCCATTTTTTTATCGTACCCTGCTGCAGCCATTCCACTAGGCTTATACACTAGACATTGATTGTGTGCACTCTTGTGGCGGACTTCTCTGCAGCTGGAAAGCTGCAGAACAGCCCATCGTTACAGAACGACAGATGGCACTATATATTGTAAGTAGTCGATGACCGGAAGTGTTAATGCTTGAATTTTCTATTATACGGGCTACTGAACGATGACACGGCGGTCGGATGTCTAATGTTTTTAACAAAAAACAAAATGTCGGGAAAGTTTTGACCACATACATACATACACACTTCAGATGACTGCAATAGTCCCTATGCATGCATTGCATAGGAACTAAAAACATGAAACTAATAGCTTATTTGATTAACAATGAGGGTTATCTGACATTATGTCACAATTAAAGTCACCCATTATTAACTGCAACAGTAGAATTTACCCTTCTTTCCAGACCCATGGTCTTGAAAATGCTATGCAATTCAAATTGCAGATTTTAAAATTTGTCAATCATGTCATGCTTGATTTTTTGTTTTATGTTATAATTAAACATGTCACATAATAAAGTATGAACAATGATATGAAACCTGTCGAATGTTACCAATGTTCTTGGTAAAATACTCTCTTTTTTATAATCCGGTGCAATTGAGGCTTACAATGTTTTCAGAAACTGGTTAAAAGAATATTAAGAAGAGATCAAACACTGATTACTTCCTTAGGCAAGTGTATTATAGATTAAAATTACAAAAAAGGAAGCCGATCATAAATGACGAGACAAGGTCTTCCACGGTATGGTAGTAAAGATAACAGATGCGTCTTAAATAGATGTAAACAATCTTGATATAATTTTAGGCAGTTTTAGACCTGCAGTGATAATAAATTCAATCAGAAAAGAAAAACTACAATGGGTGATATACTGGCGATTAAATTAGCAGGCATTTAAATGGGGATGGGGTTATAAAGCAGGTGCATGGAAAATTTTAAAAATCTCTTTATTCATAAGAATCAAATATTTAGTCCATATGAAGGAGAATTTATTATGTAGACATAAGGATAGTGTGTTTAACAGGTACATGGTAAATGTTTAGACTCATTTTTAATTCATAGCAAGGATGTTTTACAGTGAACAGAGTTCCCAAGCTGGAAAATAAAAAATCCTCAGGGGCGGATCCAGACCTTTTTTGGTTTAGACGAGCAAATAAAGAAAAAACAATGTGTATCAATTAGAAAGAACCACAACAAATTTTTCCCTGACAATTTTAGGGGGGTGGGTGGGGGCCTAAGCCTGTTAAGCTCTCCCCTTCAATCCGCCATTGAATATGACGGCAGAAACATTCGATATGGGGTGTCCATGTTGAAACCCGTTCGACAGTTAGACAGTTACCTCATAAGTTAATCATGAAAAATTGGTGAGAATATATCATATCTTTCACATTGTATCGTGCTCATAGAAAAAAAAGTGAAAAAGCGACGCAGCTCAAATTACCTTCAGGAAAATCTTCCTTTTCAGGAGGTAACAATAATATATGTAACATTTTCTTAAAATACATTTATGCATAAATTTACAAAGACAATCTTTTTCTACAGATCCAGAAAAACCACACTTAGATGATAATGGAACAATCACCAGTTCATCTTCACCAAATCAGTATTCAAGTTACGGAGCATCACTACCGGGAGACTACGCGTATATTGATACGGCGAAAAAGGAAGATTCGGACTTTATAAGCGTAGAAAATGAACTGTATAATGACGGGCAGTATGATTATCCAATGTTGCCAGTGTCCCAGATAAAGGAAAAGACTGTACCTAGCTCAAATGATACTATTAGTCCTCATTACTATGTTTTAAATCCAGATGAGAGTGAAGGACATAATGAGTATCTTGAACTGACAAACGGAAAAGTTAAAGAAGATCAAGAATATTCATATCCTTATGTTGACATCAAGAAATGAAGATTAATTAAAATATTTGTATAATCCTTGCATTTACGTAAATTAAATGTATGATATGTACACCGCTAATTAAAACACAATGGGTTGTTCTATCGCAATATAATTAAATCATTGTGTTTTAACCGATGCTGGTGGAATTAGATGGGTTGAGTTAGCAGAAGTTATCGTTAGAAATTTGGGGAAATAATACCTAGGTGTCCGGAAACGATACCGGGCATTTAAAATGCAAAACATTACGATGATTGTATTCTGTTAACATGTTGTGTCACCGGAGTGCATAATAATAATTCTGTAATACGATTGTGGCAAAGCCAAACTAAATGAAGCGTAAGTCGAAAATGCTAGTTTTCCACAACAGGCAGAAATTTAAAAATGACCATTTTTTTAAAATGTTGTTTAATTTAAAAAATACAGAGTTCAAACTTTCACCTTTCATACTACCTGAACAATTGTCAGATATATGATAAAAAAAAAAAAACTTTAAAAAATGCAATTTAAAATGACCCTCCTTAGTCATTTTATACGGATAAACAATTTTCAAATGCAGTTTCTCAAAATTTACATTTTAAAAGTTCGTACTTCGATTGTTCATAACCTCGTAAGGAAACATTGTATGAAACTGATTTTTTGCATGTTAAAAATAATAATAATATGTACTTATTTGACTTGTCTCTGCCACAATTTACCAAACTTTGAACAAATTCCAAATAAAAAATAATGATACATTGGACTTTCGGACATTTTATTTGTTTTTCTTTTATAATACTATGTTAAAGTTTGACAAACAAAGCAAATGATTTTTGTTTTTGAAAAAAAGAAATCAATTATACTGTAAATAATAAGATTAGTTTATGTTTAGTTTTCAAATCTTTAATATGTAAATTCATTATGTAGCTTCAGAAAATGTTCACAGCAAAAGTAACAAGTAAAATGTTTGATTTAAGCTTTTCTTCAACTAGTGTTCATGCGGAATAAAATATGTTTAATAAATATTACACATTTTGTACATTAATATGATTAATATGAACACTAAAAGTCAAAATTTACCTTTTACATATGTCAAAATAATTATACAGCACACCAGTTGTTATGAATTACATACATCAAATTACAGTATTTTGGCAAAAAAATCTCTTAACTAGCTTGTACAATCTCTTTGAGATTTCATTTTTTTTTTCATTATACATCAGCCTAACAGTAAAGCAAAGCTGGGTTTTTGTTCGTTATCCTTACGTAATTATTGAAAAGATTGTTGGGTGATTACGAAAATAGAGCAACTGCGCGAGTATTGTATACGTAATTTGAAAAAAAAAATTTTTCTGGAACGAATTGTCGGAAAATATATTTATATCCACGGACTGCTAATTTTGGGCAAGGCCGCAAGGCTACCGATGATGCGCATGTGCGGCCTCAATTGGCACATAGGGTCATTACCCACTCAGGTCTCAATCGAGCAAGAAGTGTTTTTGGATTAGCTGAAATTTTTAAGTATTTTTTAAATTTTACATGTTTTAGTTTACTTTGTCATTAATACATGGCATTTTTCATTCTACATTGTGTTTTTGCCTCTTCTGTAAGTTTCATGCTCATCTGCATCACCGGTGTTGATTTTTAGAGCTGATCCGCGGATATTAAAAAAAGCTTTTCCCTCGGTTGAACATCTTGTACGCGGTCAACTTACTAGGCAGACACTTTTCCCCGACACAGGAATATCCGCTTATGAGAGGTACTGTACCAAGAGATGATATGTTATATGTCAATGAACGCTTAACGATCTGTTAATAAAGACGAAATGTGGCATATGTATATATTTATTACAAGTAAATTAAATGTATAAATGCATTAATGTATACTGGATCAATGTTATTATAATTTACTGTTCTCATCATCACACATGGTATTTTTATTGCGGTTACAATGTTACAATAGCTAAGGTTATATGGCGTATCATGCATGATGAATAAATGCATTGCTTCAGTATTTTTTTAACCAGAATAAATTATATTTCAGTTTTATCTTCCAACTCAACAGTTTTCTGATTTACAGAAAACAAATGGTTGTAGATGATAGATGTTGCCTTGCTCAAGACTAAAGACCCGAAGTATTTTAATGTGGTAGCGTCTGGTAAGGCCATAGCTACTAGTTGGTGATCTCAACGACCACGAATTGACGAAACCCATACACGTTTTATACATGGGCTGAAAAACATTAAAAGGACACTAATATCCAGAGAGCCAGTAGAATTTGTGTAAAATGGGTGATATGTTTGAAACCTGTAATGTGTTAGACAAACGGTTATACATTTTTTGACATGATGTAGGTTAGAGGTTAATCTTGGAACCCATAGACCTAGAACACGATTGCATAGTCTAACCTGTTGTTGGTTGCAATACAAGTCAATATTTTGAAAAAAATGTAATATTAGGTTAGTAAGTATCCTAATCGGGTAAAAGGTCACCTTCTCAAAAAGGCGCCCTCTAACCTATCTTTTTTAACGCGCTCGCTAAAGTTGGCGCCCCCTGACTTAAGAAAACATCACTTCATTGTCAACAAGCATTCACGGACATAAATATTTTAATCAATGTAAAGAGATTCAACAAATGAATTTACCTACCATTTTTGATCTGTCTGAGTTTTCAAACCTCTAAATTACATTATGTTTTGTCATTTCCAATACATTTATACTATTTTGTTTTCAAATCATCTCGATAAACGCTCCGTTCGAATTATAAACGCCTAAAACATTTTATTCAATTCAATTTAATTCATTTCAATTTGCAGGATTGCTTCGTACGTCATAAAGGTCTATTATCCGCCGCTTAAACAACATATATACAAATATATTGAAATAACATACATTATAAGGCTTACATAACTAAACCATAGACTTAGACAGCTTTAACCAATGGTCAAAATTAAGAGATGAAAGTGAAATTTATAGAGACGTTCAGTTTTAAAAGGGAGATTTATAAAGTTGAGTTGACGAGAGTTTCTAAGAGTAATATAAGGTTGGCGACGTGATACGAGGGCTTATTCACGCTGTATACTCCTACCATGGGCATATTCACGCTGATGCTTGCTCCTACCATGGACCTATGGGTCCATGCTTCTACCAAGTTCAACATTGTTAACCCTAATTAATTTCCTGCAGGGGTTAAGTTTCTGTAATCGGTTATGGAAGTGCTTGTTGAATTGCTTATTTGTAGTTATGTAAATAAAAGGATTAGCACAAGAATTGACGAAACCCAACAACACGAGTGTCTGTTCCAGGGAAGAACCAGCGTAGCTTCCATATAATCCGATGGCATGTACGAAGAAAAACAACTGTTCGCTAGTCCAGCAGACAATAAATGTAACAGTAACAACAAATACAATCTTCATAATTTCGACTTTAGCTCGATGGAGCGTAAGGGCTGGGGTGATAGAATTGCTTCTTCTCCTAAATGACGTTGCCTGTTGTTTCAGAGAATTGATTATAGTGCAATTTGCAGTGATCATAATAATCACAGGAATAGCGTATTTTACCATAAAGTTAAATATGCCTATTAAAACACGCCATGACCCACTCGGCCATCTAAGTACGCAAGTGCAGTTTTCTGAAACATGAACAACAATGTTAAAAGTGTTAAAAATAGCTGAAACACACCAGACGACAATAACAAAAGCCCAACATCGCCCTCTGGAGAAAGTTTGCTTATGCTTTGCAGGTCGAACAACGGCACTATACCTATCCAATGTTAAGACCATTAGCAGTAATGTTGAAGCACATATTGATGTCCACAATACATAGTCACTTCCTATAAATTTGCAGTAATACACACTATCAATTGTTCTACGTAATACATGATGTGGTAACATATTGACTGACGATATTAAATCCGCAAATGCTAAGCTGACTATAAAAAACGAGGTGGAGGATTTTTTCATGCTTTTATTTCTGTAGATATGAATGACGAGGAGATTTCCAACGATACCAATGATCGATAAGATAGATTCAGATACTGTAAACCACATCGTTTCGGATTTAGTATTTACATCACCACACACCACTGGCGGTGGAAGACTCATCTTAACACCTAGGCCTACACAGTCTTCTGAAAATAGAAATTCAGAATTAGTAATTTTATGAAAGTAGATCCTGATACATAAAGAATGAGACCGATCATTAATATTAAGTTATTGCTGCGAAGCAGCTAATCATAATCTTGACAGCAATTTGACCTCTAGGGGTCAGGGTTTGTCAGATTAGATAGGCCTAGACTCCCTGAACAGTGGAGTTTCGTTCTCTCGTTCTGCCGGGTAAAATCAATTACTTTAGGCAACGTTTGTAGACTACCTATTCGTCCAGTACCCGGCCCCGATCGAGTATAACTATTCATACTATCTTTGTTTTTTTCTCTATTTCTAGGATTTTTTTATAACGACGGCCATACGCCAACCCATGGAGAAAAGAAAATCTGTTTTCTTTTCTCAATGGCCAGCACCAGTATTATGAGGATTTACGAACCCATTATGAGGAAAGCCGACGCTTATATTGTAGACTGGCATCTAAACGCTCATTTTTAGGCCAGTGTCCAATCGTTTTGCTCGCGCTTCCCTTCTGGTCGTCTCTTTACAATACAGGCGGATACAGTACAACCCGTACCTTAAACCAACCCGTACCCAAAATGTGGACGATTCGTACCGTATTAGTTAGCTCGCAGCCACTGTTAAAATATACTGGTTTAAAATATGTATTACAAGCTAATAATTCTTTTTGTATTATTTATGTTATTAAAACGGACACACTTAGTAATAACAATAAAAATACATTTATAGTAGCGTATTCAAAAATAGGAATTAGAACCACCATAACCACATAACGATCCAAACTATTTGCTATCTATCTCACGTCACAACGTATAGAGGTTCACATGTCTTAGCCGCTTATTTAGATTACGCTAATAGTAATTGACCATGTTTATTTTTAAATAAAAATGTTAATGGATCCGATAATCAGATAATAATAACCCAGGCAAGCGGGGGAGGATGCAGACTTCTGGAAAGGCCGGGGTCGGAAGGGGGACCGGTAGAATGTGCATTTTTCATGTCCGGGGCATGTCCTAGGATTTGCTTCGCAGCATTCACTTACAATTCGTAATTACTAATGTTTTTAATATAAAAGTCTAATGTTCTGGGACTTACAATTGGAGTATACTTAGCGTTCACTACAGATTTACACAAAACTTTGTATTATTGGATACCAGTGGAATTTGACCATCCTGACGGTGGAGGACAAGAATCCCAAAACAAAACATTTTGTCGAAAATTGTATTGAATTGGTTACGAATTTCCAGAAACTAACAACTACTATAATATGAATGAAGAATTGCAATAACATAATTACTTATGCCGTGAAACCAATAGAAGTAAGATGTATGTTTGATTGTTGCCCTATAAACTCTCGACGATAAAACCATATACTGTATAAATATTAGTACAACTAAAACTATTAGTTTGTAATATGGAGTGAAGACGACTGTTTTATAAGCATTTGACTTGTTTCTATAGACGCCTACAGCAGATTAACATCCTCATATCCAAGTTCCGAATAAATCCAGGAGAAAATGTTAAGCATATTCGACTTAAGAATATCCTACATCATTGTCGCTAACTTGAAACTTAACTACAAAACTTACCAGTCTCTTTGTACTCAACTGTTCTCAATGAGTCTTGGCAAATTTTCTGTTTAGTATAATATGACATCAAACTGTTAAATTGCCGTTACCAATTATGTTATTAACCATAATTGTTTATAGTTTTTTACTCTACAAACACCATACGTTCATTGAAGAACGCATTTAATCGATGTGGAGCTGAATCATTTCATCATCAATACCCAGCAAAATCTTAAATTTGCTTGACATAAATCAATCACATTTGGAAATAAAACAAAATATTCGTTAAGTAGCATTAATGCTCAAAATAATCGGTAGTTGTGCATTACTGGTATTGTTACAAATCAAGACGCCGGTTATGGTGATGATGATGATGATGATGATACAAAAATATAGATGGTAATGTCTTTGACTTCTAATTTTGTTTTATGTTGCTTCTGTGTTTGATCCAATATTTGTGGTTCTTTTTCTAAGCTTATCTGTGCTATCTCAATGGTTTGTTTAATTGAAGTTTTGGTAAACAATGAGACGACATCATATGAGACAAGCGTATGTTTTTTTTCGGATCAAGGGTATTGGCAAGTTGTTTTGAATTGTCCATTTAAATTTCTGTGTTATGCACACCATGGGTTAGAATAACTGTGAGAGAAATGTTGATGTTTCATAATATATAGTGTTGACGTTGCCCACAATGGGCCGTACAAGATTGTTGTCCTTGTGTATCTTAGGGGTGCAGTATAACCGAGGTGTTATTTCTGCAGTTGGAAAGAGCTTGGATTTCCATTGATAAGATATGTTTCTTCACCTAGTAGTCGGTTTAGGATTGCCATTAGATTCCTCTTATATTTCTTGGTGGGGTTCTTGTTCAGTTTTTCATATGTTTCTTGGTCTTGTAAAAGTGTGTTCACCTTATTAATGTAATCAGATGTGTTCAGTATAACTATGGCCCTGCCTTTGTCTGCGAGTAGAATTGTAATGTTTTTGCCTTTTTTCAGGTTGGTGATAATCTTCTGTTCTGTAGGTGTAATATTGTTTGTTGTTGGCCTAGTTGTTTTAATAATACTGATGATCTTACCTCGAACGATGTCTCTTTCTTTTTCTGGGATGTTTTCACATGCTATTTCTGTGGCAGCGAAAAGCTGAAAAAAAATGGTGGCGCTAGACAACACCGATACACGAACTGTGACGACGCCAAAACCACACGTCACTTGCGTGAGGAAGGTTGCCGAGGCCAGTAACCGAAACGGAGCAAAATTAAGTCTACTCTGTATGGTTTAATATGAAAGAAAATTCCAAAATAATATATTTGAAACCAGATTAAATTTTTCGAGGATAAATAAAACAATTGTTATGTGGATTGGTAATTACAGTTTTAGATATGTCGATATGCAATAAAAATAAGGTGAAATTGGTTAAGTCTTTTGAAACTGTTAATATCTTGGGTATTAAATTCACACAGCCTCTAATGGTAGACATTATTTTTAAACAACCTAATTTTCAATACAGAAAAATAAATATGTGGTCACAAAAAACATTGACAGTACTTGGAAGAATTACAATAGAAACATCTTATGATTTCAAACTGATCTATTAAATTCTTACCCTCCCAAATATAAGTCAGTACTTCATTGTATATTCGAATCGATTTTTTTAAATTTTATTTGGCAGGGGATAGATAAAATATCCAGCAATCACATAATTAAAAATTATGAGAATGTGAGTCCCCGTATGATCAATATTAGTAGCCAAATATGTGCTTTAACATTACTTGGATTAGAAGAATTGTCAACAACACTGACGCAGAATGGTGCAAAATAGTTTTAAATGTGATTAATATAAGAAAAGTCGAAGATCTTGACGATGGTTCTACTATATATTTATAAATGATATAAAAACAAAAAACGTTAAAATTTATTTTGGTGCGATGTGTTTGTCGGCCTGGTCCAAGTTTGCAAATCTTAATTGTCCGAAAAACAAACCAGGCACACTTAAACAATCCATCTGGATAAATGAAAAGTTTTGTGTTGGCAATAAGGAGCAAATTATAAACACTGGGTTAATAGCGGTGTTCACCTGGTAAATGATCTTATAGATGAACATGGGATATTCTTATCCATGGCAGAATGTATAAGAAGGTACAATCCACCAATTTCATTTAGTACTATGGTATAATAGGAACGATTAAAAAATCAGTCTATATAGCGTTTAATTACTTCACAGGATTGTTGTTGTTTACAACATAGACTAAAAAGTATATTAACAGTATTTATCATTGAAAGGTTAGATTGTGGGATGAATGAGTTAAGATAAAATTAAAATGTTTTGATATAGTAGTTTAGCAAAATGTTCTTTTCTCTATACAAAATGCTACTACAAAGCGATGCCGGATATAGAGTGGGACCGGTGCCAAACTTAGTGCTGCTTGTAGGGTCTACGTTCCACATGCCACTCTCAAACAAAATGCGTTTCCCTGGTATCTGAGAGGCAATTTTGACTGATAATTTATTGCAAATAATGAGTATGTTAAAGTTCAAATAATATTCGTCCAAGTCAAAAGAGAGGGGTGGGGGGCTGGGTCGTATTCGCTCCCACTTGGATCCGCGCCTACATTATGTCCAAAAAACTGGAAAGAACAAGTTATCTACAAAGGAAATCGAGAAGATACTGGTCAAAATCTGTTTACTCGAAAAGTAATTCCAGAATGTGGAAGAACAATTCCCTGGAAGATTAATGCCGGCATTCGCAAAATCACATACACGGATTGCGTATAACATGGGGATCTTCGGGCCTCTATAAGAAAGATGGCAGAAGAGCTGGGATTAAAACCGTACAATCGAATGGACTTCGAGAGGATAATTGTAAATTAAATTTAATTAAATGGCTGTAAAAAAAAAAACTTGATACGGTTTTGCGGATACAGATTACTTTCCATCTGAGACTCTTTATTATGATTTTCTTTTTTATTTTAGTCCTGAACATAAATCTTACATGATATCGTAAAGGGTACAATTATTATTAAAATGTGTTCTGTATACTGTATTTAATTCGTGACAAGTGTGCAAATTGTAGATGTTGGCGTAAGTTAGTTAGATATGAAATGTCAAAGTATGGCCCATTTTCGGTTATGTCTACCAAGGATTGTCATCGATGATGGCACTGCTAATTACCGTTATTGCCTGGCGGACAATTAGCATAAAACGTTGGTCAGGTGGAATAAGTAATAAATACTAGTACCGGTAATCTAAACGGGCTGTTGGTGCTCTGTTTAATCCGGTGACTGTTTCTCTCGGTTAGTTAAAAGTCTAGTCGTGTTTTTTAGACATGTTTGTCATTTTTGCTAAGTCAATGGTAAGTATACCTTAAATAAATCTTTTGTATTACCCGATGGACATGTACAATGATTAATTACCACGGAGAATGTGTTGTTGATGCCCGTTTGTACAATTGAATGTGAGGAAAACAAATAATGTTGATGTCCACCGTACTCTACCTTCAACAATTGCTTTCGCAAATTATTCTTAGACATACTGTGTAACGTACTTCTTTCAATGTATTACTTATAGATGCCCAGGATACTGTTTGTTCTAGTAGGCCTAATATCAATAGTAGTCGATGCTACAGTGCCAAGTCCTCTTGTGGATTTGAACGATGATTGGGCCACGTGGAAAGCAACTCATAATAAGGTATACGGAGATGGCGAAGAACAAGTGAGAAGGCTAATTTGGGAAGATAATTTGCATATTATTACCAAACACAATCTGGAATACGACATGGGAAAACGCTCGTATAGACTTGGCGTGAATAAGTATGCTGATATGGTGAGTTTTATTTACATTTTTTTCGTGGGGTACAGTATTCAATTACTTCATTCACGTAATGCCAATGTATGCAATGTTTTTAATACACGCACCGATGAAAAATCTCCGAAATCCGATATAAATCAGCAATGTTTCAGATATCATGCTTCTGATAAAATATTGCAAGAAATTGTACGCAAGTCGCATTGCCTGGTTTGCGGTCTGTTTTGAGAAAATGTTTAAGTTTAGTATAGGGTGTTGAAAGATACAGTTATGAAATGTTATGCACTTTATAATATTTGGCTAGGGTTTGCGGTCTGTTTTGAGAAAATGTTTAAGTTTAGTATAGGATGTTGAAAGATACAGTTGTGAAATGTTATGCACTTTATAATATTTGGCTAGAATTATCCATATGGTTTTAAACATAAAGCTTGCAGTATTTAAATTATGATAATTCAATTTCCAAGTGTATTGTATGTACAGGACAAAACACTCGTTCTCTTACAATCGGTTAACATGGGATATTGGGAAATCAAATGTTTAAGATTTGTTTTGTGAATTTGTTATTTCATTTCCATAGAAACAAATAATTTGTTGCAATGTTCAACGATTTTAATACAACAAAGACGTCAGCTTCAACGTTTATGGCACCTACCTTTATGGAAATACCAGATGAGCTTGACTGGAGAGTTCGCGGATACGTTACCCCTGTTCGGGATCAGGTAAATTGGGTTTTGATTTATACGCGATTTCTACTAAAACTATAACAGTTTTGTATGCATTGTTTTCTAAGCATATAATATAATGCTGACCGATCTGGATCCAGTCTGTATTTTTTTTTTTTGCGAACAATGCGGAAATAAAAATTGATGCATTTCTATTTTATACTCAACTGAAACGGATTTCACTTGCAGGATATGAACATAGAAAATATTAAATTAAATTACAATAGTTCATTTTAGTTTAAATTAAACTACTCATTTATTTTTGCAGGGTTTGTATTGTTTATCGGACTGGGCATTCAGTTTCCTAGGGGCTTTAGAGGGACAGTACTTTAAAAAGACTGGCAAACTTACTGAACTTAGCGTACAAAATTTGGTAGACTGTTCAACAGAGCATGGATGTCGTTCCGGAAAAGTGGAGAAGGCATTCGAATATGTGAAAAAGAATGGTATTGACTCTGTTATGTGTTATCCATATGAAGCTAAGGTAAGATACTATCAAATTTGTTTGAATTGTCTATTAAATTCTTACTATTTTTGCAGCCTTAAAATTATACAGAAAATACAAAATGGGGCTTGGAAAAAACACATGGGTCCACGGTTATCCCGAAATTATGGCCGAGGTAAATTATTACCAAACACAATCTGAAAACTTATTCGATACTGACGTCAATTGATAGAACCTCCTTGGCATTGTGGTGGGGTGGGACGTTACTTAACACCAACTACTAAGACTACGGTGCGTAACAAAGAACCTGTTCCATCAACACCCTCATCACGTTATCTGCAATTTGTCTGTTCGTATAACAGCCTTGTTTTCTTCCGCATAGTGTAAAATTACTGATGCCTGCCGATGGTAAGTGCGTAACAAGGTCGAGTCGTAACGGGTTTCTACTAAAAAAATTACATCGACCAAATTAAAAAAAAACCGCGCTTGGGAGACCGAACAAGTTATTATTTAATGTAGAATTAACTGACATTTTGAATTCCCTTAACTAGTGAAATTTTATCTTACAGGAGGGAAAGTGTAGATTTAAATCGGAATGTGTATCTGCCTCATGTACGGGTTACGCCACCATAAAACCCGGATCTGAAGAAGACCTCAAGCAGGCTGTAGCAAGTGTTGGACCTATATCAGTCTCTATTGACGCTTCTCCTTATTCTATACAGTTTTATCATTCTGGTAATACACTAGCTTTAGTCTTATTCCAAACGATATGGCCAATGATAGGCGTTTCTTAAGATAATGTGGCAGAGCTAAGCCAAATGAGACACAAGTCGGAAAACTGGAAATTGAGGTTTTTTATGGATTATAAGACTACACATTGTTATCTTTAACATGCAAAAAAATCAGTATAGCATACGAAGTTCGAACATTCAAAATGTAAGTTTTGAGAAAACAGCATGTGAAAATTGTTTATCCGTATACATTTCATAAACAAGGTTATTTTAAAACCATTTTGATATCTAACAAATGTTAAGGTAGTATGAAAGTTGAATGCATGAACTGTATATTTTTGAAATGAAATAAAATTTGAAAAAGTTTACACTTTTAAAATTTCTGCCTATTGTAGAAAACTAGCATTTGCGACTTATGTCTCATTTGACTTGGCTTTGCCACATATGACGTTTACATCGATGTTTAAATATAATTAACTTATTCTATTGTTTGCTATGAAGAAGGCTATAGCGAGACCAAATTTGACTCCCAATCTAACAATACATAAACATCCACAATGTTAACTTATAACTTAAATTAAAGATATTATACCAAAGTTGGGAACCACAAACTAAACTACCAGCATTAGTACGAGCTTTGGAAATGGAAATTACCGCTCATAGTTACGAGTAGGGCAATTCACCGAATCCACGCGATCCGGCGAAAATAAGCGAAAGTTTATAATAGAACCTGTAAAACCCTTCGAAGAAATAAACAAATCATATTTTATTGCATACAAATTGTATTGTATGACAGTTATAAAAACATTTTTTTTTATTTTAACAGGTGTATTTGATGAGCCAGGCTGTTGGGACGACTATGCCTCAGCTTCGATGCTGGTTGTGGGCTACGGCACGTATAAGGGCCAAGACTTCTGGATGGTAAAGAACAGGTAAGGATTTATTTACTATAAAATATTCATTCAACGTGGCCGAAATCATCCGTTAGCATTTTTTTTTCTGGCTTGGTCCCTACCGGTATTTTTGAGTCTTAGTGTACGACCTAAGCTCCGGATGTGGTATTTTAAATAACAGTGGTGAAGATTACTTGGGCTCAGACCTAGGATTCGTGAAATAAGACTCATAATTTTCAATCGGCTTTTGCTGTGCTAAAGTTTTAAATTAACAGACAAATATTTAAAATGTTAAGCCTACTTTCCTTGTGTTCAGATTCTTTGCTGTTAAAATCCGGGGATACTTGCGTCGATACTTGTCGACTGTTATGAGCGGGAGGAGGTTGAAGATAAAGGGTTGGACCACCGCATATTACACTCTCGGTTATTCTATTTGGTGTAGTCTGTACAATTGTAAAATCGTTCTGTAATTTAACAATACATAACATAACAATTACATTGTATTTCCGTATTCATTTATTTTCTTGCAGTTGGAGTACAGAATGGGGTCTAGAAGGTTACATTATGATGTCACGTAACAAGAATAACCAATGTGGAATCGCTAGTTTTGCAAGCTACCCCATTGTCTAGACTGAATTTCCAGCCACAAAATGTTATATTTAAGAATGTATTTGAATATGAACAGGATTAAGACTATTGATAATATGTTCAAATTTATGCAAGCTAAATAAAAAATATATATAACTAAATAAAATTGTTATTGTGTTTACATCGTTTAGTTTAGCACCTTTAATATGGGGTTGCGTTCACTGCTATCCGTCTGCCCTACCGCTCTCATACTCAAGACGTGTAGAGAATGTAGACTCCGTTTTAACGGTTTTATTACTCCAAGCAACGAGATACATCCCATCGTGTTATTCATTCTAGGTCCACCAAATTGATACAACTTTCTATATGCAGTGTATTTACACATGGACTTAAACACTTATTTTGTTAACTTAAAAATAAAAGTTGCATTTCGAGACGAGTCAACAAAAATGGCTACCGGTAAGTTTACATAAAAGCTCGATATTCAATTTCTTGTAAAACAAAAGACATGAAGAAAATGCAGCTAAAGACGTAGCTCCACGTTGGTCAATTTTTGGACAGCACTAACAGTAGTGTTAAATTGTTAGAATCAATGGGCTTCGAAAACTGTTCAAAAAATTATGCTAAAAGGATTACTGAAATGGTGCTCTGTAGTGGCAATGTTATCGGTAAAGGTAGATGAGGTGGGTTTAAGCTTATTCCACACTTGTGGAAACTACACATACTATATGCAAAATTCAGTCGCATACGATGTTTCCTTGTAAAGTTATGAATAAATTTGAACATTTAAAGTGCAAGCGCAAGTTTTCAGAACTGCATTTGGAAATTGTTTAACTGTAAAATATTTGAATAACCAATAATACGGTATAAATTGTTTCGGAAACGTCTAGATTATGTATCCACTCAGTAGAAGCACGGATCAGGCAGTCTAATGGTGTCAATAAAGGGCCACAGACCAGACATCTATGTATCCACATCTGTATCCACTCAAGTAGGTCTGGTCTGGGCCCTCTATTAACACCATTTAGACTGCCTCATCCGTGCTTCTACGAATGAATGTCCTGTGGATCCATTTTCCAGACCTAGTACCGTTCGGGAAATCCCTTTCGCTATTTTGATGGTATCTCGCAATATCGATAGAGGGCAGTAGATCAGCACCAAACTCCTGGAGGACCTGGATACGGTTGATGCCGATATTATCTGAGAACGTGTAAAGCTTCTCCCCACTTCAATGGGCCGATGTAAAATTGGGTGAACAGAATTCCAGTCCTAAAATAAAAATTCTTTCCTATAATGCATTTGAAATATTGGACACAATGTACGGCTCGTGCCTGGTGCGTAATTGGTATTAGTTGTAGGTTATTAAACGCACCTAAAGTATATTTCCTGTAAATGCGTAGTGGTCACTTACTACTTAATCAAGATTGGACAATCCATGTCACTAGGACGGTTTACGATGCTGTATTCAATCAATTACCCCATCAATATCTGTACAAACTGAAGTATCGAGTGCGATTATCTTAAAATAGATTGGTGTCGTCGATGACGATTGAATATTTCCAATCTAAAGAGTTAGTACTTGCTCAAAAGAGTGATTTTATTGGCTTAGACGAATTTAACTTGTCACTTCCACCCTGACGTGGGAGCTGAAAATCAGACAAGGTGAGTGATGTCTTGAGGCGTGTGGTCATTGGACAGGAGGTGGGTATGATAGGCGGGTGTTGGATTCAAAATTTCAGACGAGGCAACCACCTAGTCTACCTTATGCTCTAAAGGGCCTAGCTTTTCATATTCACAGTTAAATTGTAATTCTTATTTGGTAACTTTCAACTCAATGAAATGTCATTTAAGTAAATTAATGAGGATAGTATATAGGGTAGAATTGATCTCTTGAACTATTCTTGCCGTGTGAGAGGAGGGGTAATATTTATAACGTTCTTATTTGGGCACTTGTTAAATAATGCATTAGCAATTCCGTCTTGTAATGTGGGAAGGGATAATATTTACCCTATTAAGTGCTAGTTCGCGAGAAAACCATGCAAAATCTTAAAAATTTGACAAGGTGGGGGGTCAGCACTTTGTGTTCAAATCTTGGCTATTTAATCTCCTCCTGACACAATATCACCAGGTAGAGTAACTCGATCTATAATGCCACAGTGGCCGAGTATGGGGCGCAGGTATTTTTCAGCAAAAAATGGTGCTTGCGGTAAGTTTTTG
>JAOTQE010034342.1:0-10196 GCA_025631205.1 Nesometra sesokonis
GAAAACAATTAGCTAGTTTCTCTGAACCAGCCGATGATAAATGAATACCGTCAGTCAAAATCGAATTATCGATGGATCCACATTTATAAGTGCACATTGGAGTTATATCTATAAATACAGTGTCTAGTTTCTTTGCTAGTTCCTCTAATCTTTGATTGAATATCTCAACCTCTGTCATCATAGTGTCTCTGGGACAAACAGCCGATAAGTAAATCGTTATATTAGGAGCTTCAATCATAATATATGTAATAATACTTTCAACGTCTTGTAAACTTAAATCTATATCCTTTCCATTTGATATATCGTTTGTTCCTCCATGAACAATTATGTTAGAGTAGTTCTTTAAATCTATACGTTTTATTTCTTCTAATATATTACTAATTGTACAGCCTCTCTTCACAATTACTTCGGTGTCTGATGAGGAACAATTTTCAAAATCTCTAAGTATGGAGTCACCGATAATAAGAGATTTAGGCCTACATTTTTCAGTCGTCTCCTTTTCTTTTTCTAATAGGCCTATACTCCGTTTTGCCATCTTAATTTCTAACTCGCTTACCTTCACATTAATTTCACTCAGTTTTGTTCTTAGTTTCTTGTTTTCTTCTTCTAGTACATTTTGGCGCTTCTTCATTTTCCCTTGCTCCTTATTCATTTCATTTACTGTTAATTGCAATGTATTTATATTATCGGTAAGGTTCTTCACGATGTACAAGAAGTCTTGTTTACACTTTTCACACGTCCATTTTGATTTTTTTAGCTGGCTTCTTTTTGAGGTTCAGGCAGTCAATATGATAATCTCTAGAACAATTAGAGCATCGAACTACTGTACCGGTCTTCTTTGCACAGTTCTCAAGGCAAATATCATCATTAGATGATTGATTATCAGGTACTTGATCCATTTGAACACCCTAGAGTAGCCCTGCCTTCAGTTCGTTGCTGAGTCTCGCGCGGGAAATTTGAGTTTATCACCTGCTGCGAGCCTCCTATTGAACAAAGGTATGTAAAATCAGCCGGCCTAGAGAGCGTTTTCAAAACACGTCTGTACTCAATGAAGTGTAACAAACTAATTATGGTTCACGGTTCCCCTGCCTTACTAATGTGGTCAGTATAGAGTTAAACTATATAGAGTACACAGGAAAGGAAGTGGAGGAAAGAAATGACCGGGCTGTAATGTACTGTAATGTATGCATTACGGCAAACAGGAAAATCACCAAAAATTCTTTGGAGGTTTGTCAGCTGATATCGACCAATTAGAAAGAAACAACGCATTTTAATCCTTTGTTGATATTCGTATTTGGTCTTTACAAAGTAATGCATGAAAGGTATGTACACAATTTTACCCAGATTTGGGTTTTACATATTCTGCAGGTTGCCAAAATTAACAGCCTTTTTGAATACAGGTTGGGGAAGCTTAAGCCTGTTGGGCACCACCCACAAGCTATATTCAGTTGTCAATTGTCAATTTTTTTGGCAGAACCTACATTTGGCAGAAGACAATAAACACATGACACAACTCCTCCTCTCAGGGTCACATCATGTCCTGCTGCTACAGGCACTAAATTCTGCGGTCCACGGCAGGGAATGTGTAAACCAGTACACCGGGGTAACTCCTTACCCATCTCGAAAGATGCACTGGGTTCTTTTCAGTGCACAGGAGGTGTATGTATACACTGGGCCTACGGTTTATAGTCCTTATCCGAGAAGACTTGTTCCACCACCAGAACCATGGTGCGAACAAGCCTCAAACCCATGCTGTTGTTATTGCCATGGTTCACGGTTCCCCTGCCTTAACTGCTCGGCCATACAACTTGCAATTCTATTTATTTTCCGTAATTCAGTTGAAACTGACATTTCCACAAATGTTGTTTCACAATGCTCACAAATCAACTTGCCCTAATAAAGAACCTTATTTGAGGGCAAGTGGAATTCCTTTCAGGCAACTAAAATCTAGAAATAGGTTGCCCCACAGACAAGCAAATAGTTCAACACTCTGAGCTATGGTAACTATCATATGGTTAGTTCCTTCTCTAAGTTTATTCAAGGAATCTGATGAATTAATTGTAATCCGTTACCCCAAAGTGCACACAAACTCAGATTCCCTCAGTGATTTTCAGTCATATTCAGTAGAGCAGCGCATTTATAAGATGGCACATGCAGAACCCACTGGAAGGAAAATAAATGCTGATGAAAAATGTTGCGAAAAAATTTAAAACACCAGAAAACAAAACAGAAAACACCACCATTTTTTTTTGTTTTCTGGTGTTTGCTGTTTGTTTGCTGGTGCTTTCTGTTTTGTTCCCCGTTGTTTTCTTTTTCATAGCCTTTCTTTTTTGTTTGCAGTTCTTTTTTTGTTTAGAAGCATTTCTTCTGTTTACAGCATATATCCTACCATCCTACACTCACGTCCAACAGTTGGCTTTCTTTCAATACCAGGTCGACAAAAAACAGGCCATAAAAAGTTTGAATATTTAAAATTCACTTACTAGTCATGTCGAACATAGGGGGTTCATCAGGGGGTGGCGGGGGTGGCATATCTCCAAAATCATCAGTGTGAACTGGGTAGCGTTCTTGTTGTTCTTGTCTGTAACCTCCTGTATTCATCGACAATGCTCTATTAAGTTCACTCATTGAGAAGGATGGTCTATCGTCAACTGGTTCCGGAGGAGGTGGCGGTATAGAATCCTGCTGATGTAATGATGGCACACGATTAAATCTTTGATCCACCGGTGGCGGAGGTGCCATATCCGGTGGCGCCATTGGTGGTGGAGGTGGAGGAACTGTGTTTGGCATGGGTGCTGGAGGCGGTGCTGGAGCAGGTCTTACGGGTCCTAGGCTAGGCTGATGACTCAATTGAGGAGCTTGTGGTGGTTGTGGTGGGCCTTGAGGCATGTACTGAGAGCCTTGACGCATGTATGGAGATTCCTGTTGTATATGTTGAGGGACTTTTGATTGACTGGTTTGAACTTGTGGTGTAGAAGGTGGCGGAGGTGGGCCTGTGGTCCGTTGCATACTTTGTGGCATAGTACCTTCTGGAACTTTAGGGGGTCTTACGGGTTGAGTACGGATTGTACCATATTGACTGTTGGGTTGGACTATAGGCAAGGCAGCAGACGAGATACTCATTGCACTGCTCGTCGAATGCGTTCTTTGTTTTGCGTGGGTAATTTTCAATCCATGTCCGATAGCATCTAATGATGTATAGTCTATAATTTTGGATTTATACTTGGCTGGTCTCTCAGGGTTGGCAGGGGCTATAATTTTGTGAGTACGAGTGATATTCTTATTTGTAGTTAGGACACCGATCTCTCTTCTGGCTACTTTTTCCTTGTGGATGCTTACAGTCTAAAAGAAAAAAAAAAAGTACTAAATTTAAGAGAATTAGCCTCTACTATATTTGAAAAGTACTACTTATTCAGTATACTTAATATCACAATTGACTTTGCCTATTCATAAATTATACATTGATATTAAGCAAGTACTCATATTTCTAAAGCCACAATCAAACTGCACTTTTTTTTGGAAAAACAAACCAACACGCTGGCTAGTTTTACTATAATTAGTCAAGTGCGAACAGCACAGTAAGTTTACCTAACCATGGAGAAAAGGAAACTTTCTATGCTGCGTGATTAGTTTGACAGAGTACTGCCTGCCCAGGAAAACTGACCAGGTTAGTTTTACCAAGAAGAAAAAGTCAATGCGAACAGCGGGACTTGGGTAATCTCCCAAGTCATATTACAGAATGGATTTCATTGGTCAATTGGGTACCCCTGTGAGTTGTAACATGACTTATTTTACAGTTTTTCCCATAATTTTGGTAAAACTAACTACAGTATGCTAAATAATCCAAGTGCAAACAATGGTAAACACAGTACGATAGCGGCTTAAAGAGTTCCACCTCTAGCAATCTTTTAAATCATATGTGAATTAATATACTTCCATATGAGGCTAGTCGTGGCAAAACCACCAAGTTGTTGCAAAGGAAGTTATTGAGAAATAAGCAAATACGCAACAGCAAATATAAACAAATTAAAAGGAAATTTGTGTATATTTTGTTCAATAACTTCAGTTATAGATGTCCGATTTTGATAATTGACCCCTCATTTTAAAGATTATGGAATGTATAACATGGTTATAACAAAAACTCAATTTTCAATTTTCCTACAACTTTTTTGCCGTGACATGCCTCAATGTGTTTGAACTTATTTTCTCTAACTCAGTTTTTTTTTTCGAATGATTGTTGGTGCAATTGATATAACCTGAGACCAAATTAATGCACATGTTATATTCACTTTCAGGGCTATACAAAATACAAACATGGTCTTGAAAACAACAAGCCTTTCTCACTTTTCCATCCCTCACAAAAGTAAGATCCATTACTCGTGTTTCCAAAATCACCTATTTACCAATGTAAGCCGTATTTAATTATCATTGGCTATTTATTTTTGTGGTAAATTTATTGTTATGGCAAAGTTTGTGGTCAAATTGTTAACGAGTCTGTAAAATCTAAACAGTGATGCAAGTCTATGTCGAAGACCAAGTAAAAATTACTGCAAAAGAAATTAACATTTGCATCTCAACACTGTCAATTGGTCTGTACATCCATCCTATCTGCCGTTATATAACCTTTGTGGTAAAAAAAATTCCTTAGTATTTGTGGCAGGGCCAAGCCAAATGAGGCATAAGTCAGAAAATTAAAAATTGAGTTTTTATAGATTAATTCTAAAACTACTCATTATCTGTAACATGCAAAAAAGTCAGTTTCATAAGATTTTTCTTTGTGAAGTTATAAAGAATCGAAGTTCGAACATTTATAATGCAAGTTTTGAGAAAACTGCAATTGAAAATTATTTATATGTATACATGGACTAAGCAAGGTAATTTTAAAATGAATTTGTTAAACATTTTTTTAAACATGTATCTGAAAATTGTTAAGGTAGTGAGAAAGTTGAATTTATGAATTGTATATTTTTGAAATAGACTAAAATTTGAAAAAAATTGACTATTTTTAAATGTCTGCCTATTGTGGAAAACTAGCATTTGCGAATTATGTCTCGTTTGGCTTGGCTCTGCCACATTTGCATGCAACAGGTGACACAATCTATTATTTCTTTGAATGGCTGTTCAATTTTCATAGTCTTCATAAGCGCTCCAGTTGAATACGCACACCGTTCGAATAAGGACCCTGTATAAATAAGCGCCCTCAAGAAGCGCAAATTTTCTTTTTAAGTGGCTGGGTGTGTATTTGCGTATGGTACGGTACATCACTAAAGTGTATCTTATTTATTTCACTTTATTTACCTGGGCTATATGGTTAACACTAGCTTCCATCGTAGACAATTGATTAACCTGAAGATCAAGCATTTGTAACATACTCGTTGCCAAGGTGTTAATTTGGTAGGCAACACTCGCTAACGATTGTGTTGTGTAATTCTTGGTCTCCTCCAAGGCTAACCTCTTGTCTTCAGCCTGTAAGAAAAGAAATGGAATATCAGAAAATGTTTTTTATAATATATCAAATGTCACATACTGTATTAAGTCACACATAATTATATCTTGCAAAGCTCTCAAGTTTTCAGGATTTTCCTTAGATTTTTAGGAAAACATATTCACCATGATTTTGAAATTTTTAAAGATTTCTCCATTTTTATATACCTTGTAAAATCGAGGTCCCACTGTACAACTAAACTGCTCTATTCTTATGCAGAAAATGGGATGAAGATAAATTGAATTGGTGAACAAATGGGTACCACAATGAGTCAACCAATCCAAGCCTCTTAGTTTTTCCGACGCAAAAGAAAATACACGGATACAAAAAAGAGGGACCAGCAATAAAAAACAGAAGTGTTGTGATCGCGTACTGTATACTCCAGAGAGAATCCGATTAAATTATAAATTGCACAAAAAAAAATGCATTCAAACCAAACGGGTGTATTTAGTCAATTAATGGCACCTAGCAGTCTTGAGACTACTAAATTATAAAATAACCTTCTCAGCGGCTGATTTGTACCTAAGAATTACAGACAGCTGTTAACTGAGAGTAACCCCAATCACTGAACGGTCACGTTTACAGCCACTGCCTTTCCAACATCTAGGCGGGCATGGTTCCCGGTTTTGATTTTGACAAGCCAAAAAAAAAGAAATATCTGCCCATTTTGCAAGTTTTGGTAGCCCATCTACTGTATGTTGTGCACGACTCATATGTACATCTATTTTTAGATGACCCCCGCAACGATTGCGGAACGAGTTTCCGTTTACACCGGATCAGTTATTGCAGGATAAATCCCATTGAAATACAGTGAGTCTGTTTACACTGCTCTAACCGCCGAGTCATGATTGTTCAGCAATGTTTACATAATAGCACCCTCAAACACGTCTGCTGTTTATCAAGTTGTTATTAATGGTACTTCAAACTTACACAGATTACATGTAAAATTATGTGCTTTTCAATTAAATAGTATAATGCAATCATATATATTATAAAACTAACATACAAATAAATTAGTTTTATATTAAATATAATGTTGAGTAAAATTTATTTCCTAGCAGGGATGTCACCACGCTGGACGGCCCCGTCCGGCACTCGACTTTTCCGTCCAGCAATTCTAGGCTAGCGACCACCACTATTATTATTCCTAGGCCTATTCATTTCTAGGCTAGCCACCACTATTATTTCTACCCTTAAAATTGTCAATTTCAATAAAATATGGGCGTGACTGATACTTCGAAAAACAATAGAAATCCTAGCCTTATTACTAAAACAAAAGATTACAGCTTTTGTTCTACGGTTACGTTTTGTAATGTAATGAAATAGCCAGCCCTTCTTTTATTTGTTCATTGCACGCTTGCACAGCATGAGTCATTGTGTGTGTATGGGTGGGTCACAGTTCACGAAAAAGGTTCAGAGTTGAAGTTCACATCTTGTTCCTACAGAATTAATTATGTCACGTTAACCAGTACAAGATTATTATTTCAAGCTTAAAATTTACATGCTATATTATTTACCTAAATCAATAAAAATTATCATACTTTCTAATGAGTTGGTGTAGTTTTACAGTGGAGTCTCCCAGTACCGACGACCCGGAAAACCAAATTTCACTCCTGCCCTGGTTACATCAAGGAGGTATGTTAGTGAAAACATGTGGGGAATTTATGAAAATTTAATGTCGTTGAAAGGTCACAACAAAAATCTTTATTTTCAGTGTATGTAAATTTATTATTTTTTAATTTTAATTAAACAACAAACAATTATATAAAATTAGTCTTATCATAATCATAACTTATACGTTAATTAATCATTTCTAAATCATGAAAAAACGTATGAAAAATTATTTAATTAAGAACTTCTTTATTTTCAACACAATATCAACAACAGGAGCTACAGGAGCCAAGTTAGCGAAAAATGTCACCTGTGTAAAATCATGTTGTGAAGAAAAAACAATCTAAAATCGATGTGTTTTATTGGTATTTAAGTTCAATTAAACAAGAGGTATACTACAAAACAACTATTAAATGTTTAATTTTAATAATAAATAACTGTTATTTGATAAATTTGCCAAGCTAGGCCAAAGGTGTAGGCTATCTAATCTTACATAAAACACTGCATTAGGACTCGGACCTGCAGTGCGTTCGTGGGGTTAGGCTTATTATGATGGTCCGAACGTTCGGTACATGCACAAATCAACACTTTGTTTTGAAAACCGAACAAGGTTTAAGATCATTATTTTAAGTAACATTAACTATCCTAGGCCTAGCCTAGCAAATTAGGCTAGGCTTGGCCCTAGGCTAAACCTACACGTGCGTCTAGCTTTGAGTTTGTTACATGCGTAAATGAAACGAATGTTCGATAAACAGCGCCCCCAATCGGCAAACCAACTTTTTTGACAAACAGCGCCCCCAATCAATAAACAAACTATAGGGGGCGCTGTTTGCCGTCCGGCACTCAAAAAAGCTGGTGACATCCCTGTCTAGTGAAAAAGGATGTTAAACCATTCATTCCAGAATTGATCGAAGCTGAATGCATTCTGCTTCGATGTTGCGGGACCGTCGCGGGACGATTCACCCCGCAATCAAATTTTTACACCGTTTACACTACAAATCGGTCCCGCAATTGTACATCCCGCAACGCTCAATTGCGCGACAATCCTGCAATTGTATTGGCAGTGTAAAAGGGGTAAAAGTAAAAAATAGGACTAGTGTGATTCAAATATTCCTGTAAGAAAGTATAATGCATACTCCAAGCAATGAGATACACGCCATTGTGACAAGATATACGTTACATCACTAAAGTGTTATCTTTAGTTGCGTGACAATCCCGCAATTGTGACAAGTTATCTTGTACATACACGCCATTGTGACAAGTTATCTTGTCACAATGGTGTGTATCTCATTGCTTGTAGTATGTATTATACTTTTTTACTTGAAACTGATTAGTGGACCTTTCGGATTTCAAATATTCCTGTTTTAAAACTTAGTTATTCTATAAAATGATAAATTGAGGAAGTGTAGTTAAACTAGCATGGAATCACAGGGTCCGGCCCTCGATAAGAAGGTTACATTGTTAAGATTCTGTTAATTTATCATTTTCCGATTTCTTTACGACAAAAATATATCCACTTCATAATGATATGCTCTCTCTAACCATTCGCCAAGTAGCCAATTGCTACTGGAATTCTCATTTGGCTAAATTAAAAATGACCTCTTTCGGCATATTGGCTAAATGAAAACCCCAAAAAAACTGTCAATTTTTTGCAGCCATGTATATTTTAAAAATTTGGCTAAACTTTAGAATATATAATTTGGCTAAAAAAATCGGCAATCTTTACTTTGGCTAAGAAAAAATTACCATAGTGTGAGTGAGCATAGTAAATGACATTTTGTAATCATAAGGCAATTAAAACAACGGCCTCAAATTTGTCGCGGCCCCCCTAAAGTTCTAGCCCAGGAGGCCTCTAGCCTAGTACTAGATTCTACTAGCCTACCTAGGCCTAGTACAGTACTACTAGGCCACCAGCACCAGATTGGCCGTGGCGGCCCCTGGCCTCACGCCGATCAACATTGATCACCATTTCTAAACGAATTAAAAATTAGACTTTTAACCTAGCCTACTAGGCCCAGGCCCATGTCAGTTGAGTGGGCGGCACCCTCCTACCGCTACCAGCCACCACCACAGCAAGCACACACAGACAAGAAGAAAGGTCTGTGTGAGGTTGGGAAGGATGCCTAGCCTAGGCTAGCCGACTGACTCACCTTAACATAATTTTCTTCACAGTATGTTGCTACTTCAAGGAGGTTTGCTTGGCTGTTTTCCAGGGCTTGGCGACCTGCTGGAATTTCATTGTCAAACAATGTTTCTAAAGCAGACATTTTTGTGTCTTTTTATTTTTTACGTTCACTTCCCTTGATTAAGATGCATTATGGGGCGGGGCACTTCCGCTATGTTTTAGTGGGTTCTTGTTTTATTCGTAAAGAGCGTTCTCTATAGTTTCAAAAATCACGATTGCCCATGGGAAGATGCTAAATATCCTGCACTTACTCGAGGGGGTGTGGCTTAATTATAATTTATTCGATTTCGTCATCAAGCAAAGCTGGAAGCTTCAGATATGCATGAGTAACCGCAGTCCACATACCAACAACAGCGGTGTTTTGTAATTAATGTTGTTATGATGCCATATCAAACCATGGGATTCCCAAACCATGTTCTATAAAAAAAGGGGAAGGAGGTAAAAATATAGCTTTTAATTTTTTGTTGACAAAATCTGTCATCATGGGGTTAATGAGGCTAGGCCTCGAATATCCTCCCTAGGCGGTAGCCGCTAGGCCTTAAAGGCCCTTTTGTAAGGCCCCATAAAAAATTATTAGTTATCGCCCCCGCGCGCATCACTTTTGCGAAAATCCCGATTTTTTTTTTGATTTTCTTTTTTTTATACTCATTGTATTATTTTCAAATGATTGTTTTTTCTTTCATATTCACTTGAAATGATTGAGAGTTCCTTATAATAAATTTAGATGAACGATTCTAGCTCGCAAAGATGTACACAAAAACTACTATGGGCCTACAATACAGTACAATACCAGAGGAAGATTTAAGGGGCTTAACAGGCCCCACTACAAGTGACCCGGTTTTTTGGTAAAAATACGAACGGGCTAATAAAAATAAATGCACAACGGCTAGGACTCCCATTTAGTCAAACCTGTTA
>JAOTQE010034353.1:0-10196 GCA_025631205.1 Nesometra sesokonis
AAAAAAAAAAAAAAAAAAAAAAAAAAAAATCGGGATTTTTGCAAAAATGATGCGCGCGGGGTGATAAACTAATAATTTTTTTATGGGGCCTAATACTGTTATAATGTACTTCGAATTGTATAACTGAATTGGTAAAAGAACAGTTAGTGCTTGGTAGAAGAGACATCTAACCACACCATTTGTAAAATTACAAAATTTGTCAAATTTACACTTGCTCGGAAACAGTCGCATTGTTGAGTTTATTCATTTGTTTCGTTTCTTCGGATGAAGAACCAGCAATTTTTGAAAGGGGGTGTATTTCGGGGTTATGTTCCACACCCCCACCATCGTTGAAAATAAAAGAACTGGGACATGATTGACAACACCGACCTACCTCTATTTTCAATGAATTGTAGGCCCTCTCTATGGTACATTACGATTGGCTGTCGGCAGTGTCAACCAGTAGTGATTCAATATTCCGACAGTTATTTATCATCATCAATAATTCCCGAAAACATTATCGATATCGAAATAATTAAAGTGTGCCGTGCCAAGTTTACTTCCTAAGATCAAAACTAATATCGATACAATGCGGCCACGCCTAGTCTATGATACAGATCGACAATCTTAGTCAGTAGGGATTCAATATTTCGTCAGTTATTATATCATCATCAATATTTCCCGATGATAACATTATTTATCAATATCGAAATAATGAAAATGTGTCATATAATGTTTACTTCTTAAGATAAACTTGATATCGATCTAATACGCAACTCTAGTCTATGATCGAATATCGGCAATCTTAGTCAGTAGGGATTCAATATTTCGACAGTTATTATACCATCATTCATAATTCCCGAAAACATCATCAATATCGAAATAATGAAAGTTTTCCGTATCATGTTTATTCTTTAAGATAAAAATTGATATCGATCTAATACGGCAACCCTAGATACAGATCGGCAATCTCAGTCAATGGGATTCAATATTTCGACAGTTATTATATCATCATCAATATTTCTCGATTATGATATTATCAATATTGAAATAAAAAAAGTTTGCCGTAGCATGATGTTTAATTCTTAAGATAACAATTGATATTGATATATAATAGGCTACGACAACTTCTAAAATGATCGCAGATCAGCAATCTTAATCATCAGTAGAGATTCAATATTTCAACAGTTATTATATCATCATCATCAATATTTCCCGATGATAATATTATCAATATCGAAATGATAGAAGTGTGCCGTAGCATGATGTTTACTTCTTAAGATAACAATTGATATCGATATAATAGCCGACGGCAACGTCTAGTCTGTGATTGCAGCTTCTAAATTTAAACCTAATTAAAGCAACATAGAATTAATTAGTTCGACATATTATACTATCAATGTAATAATATCGGTGGTTGTAATTTCAATAATATTAATATGTAGGTTTACATCAACATCAACACTCGACAATAACATCGACGAGAGTTGTCATTCACCTTTCAGTAAACAATATCGAATTCTACTACAGTTGAACCTCCCGTAAGCGGACACCTTTGGGTCCGGGAAGTGTGTCCGCTTACAGGAGGTGTTCGCTTACGCGAATTTCGGCCGATAGAGGGCCAAACCTGTAAAATCATGTGTCTGTCTCACATTTCACGGCCTTCTCAGCTGACCTATCTAGATAACCGTATTGTATACTGTATTGTATTAAATATTGTTTATCATTTTAAGATTGGTTCAGTAACATGATTCTCAGATAAGGATAATTTTATGCAACAATTTTTATTCGTTGTACAGAAAAGTAATTAAATTTTCCGGGATGTCCGCTTATGGGAGGTAATTTAACATACAAAAAATCTAAATTTTAAGACAAAAAGTTTCCGCGTCCGCTTACGGAAGGTGTCCGCTTACGAGAGGTACCAAATGCACTGATTAAATATGAAGAGCAAACGGGTCTTTGAATTAGTTTCCGTTATGGCAGGTGTCCGCTTACGGGAGGTAAAAGCACAGGGAGGTTTAACTGTAAGATATGCCTATCAGGGGCAGATTTAGAGGGGGAGCAATATACAAATTCCCACTACTGCATTAGTCGAAATAAACACAAATATGGTAGTTTTTCTTGTTAAATTTGAAACCCTGGACACCTCACAAACGGCCTAGAGTTTTACGCCCCTCTTTGACACGATCCTGGATCTGCCCCTGTCTATTCGTTAACTAAGTGACCGACAGACTGATCCACTGACCAAGTTAACAGTAGGATGATATAGTAGAAAGGTTTTGCAACGTCACGAAAACAAAAACGGATAGGCCCCTACATAAATTCTTAACACCTTGAATATCTGTCACAGTTGGCCAGTATTTTACGACGGTCATCAACAATTCGTAGGTATTTGATATGTTTTAACACATTTAGCAACTTTAAAAAATGGAAGTGTGACGTATCCGTTTTCGTTATCGCGAAACCTCAGTAATAATAGATAAGAAACTATGAACCAAATCTGAAA
Source organism: Nesometra sesokonis (assembly GCA_025631205.1). Taxonomy (NCBI): domain Eukaryota; kingdom Metazoa; phylum Echinodermata; class Crinoidea; order Comatulida; family Antedonidae; genus Nesometra; species Nesometra sesokonis. Next base: position 2,486 of record JAOTQE010034353.1, read on the forward strand.
CCAATTGGATTACATTCGAATCTCCATGTGCTTTAAATAAATTTAATTTGCTGAAAGTATATTTCGTAGAGGGGGTGTGACCTAATAGTGAGGTTTCGCAGATTTACGAAATACGAATACGAAAACGGATACGTCACACATTCTTGTAACATTTGAATAGAACACCTTGAATATCTGTCACAGTTGGTCAGTATTTTACAACGATCATCAACAATTCATAGTAGGTAGAAAATTTGATATATTTTTAAACACATTTAGCAACCTTCAAAAATGGAGGTGTGACGTATCCGTTTTTGTTATCGTATTTCGTAAATTTGCGAAATCTCACTAATAATAGATAAATAAGAAACTATGAATTAAATTTGAAACCAATTGGATTACATTCGAATCCCCATGTGCTTTTACCTCTCGTAAGCGGACACCTTCCATAACAGACCAAGATTTAAAAGCCCGTTTGCTCTTCCTATCTAATCAGTGCATTTGGTATCTCTCGTAAGCGACGACCGCCTCCCGTAAACGGCCATCCCAGAAAATTTACTGATATTTTGTAAAACGAATATACAAATTCCCACTCCAAGATAAAATATGATAATTAAATCTAATTCTTGTCTCTGATAAAATAATTACTGATGGTGACTATATCGGCGTATTGAATAATTTACAAAAAAAAATCAATCAAAAATAAATCTATGAGTTGTTAGGAACCACTTTCGTTAAACGAAATCAATCAAATCATGATTCACATAATGTAACACTTGTGCTTATTTTTACTCACAATGATTAAACGCGCGAAAATGTCAACTGTATGCATTACACCTGTTTTCTATATTTTAATGTCAAGTAATTCACAGGTGATGTTATATTGACTAACAATTAGTAGCAACCCGACTGTAATAAAAATTATAATTAAACATGACACACATTCATCAATCGCCATTGTTGTGTAAATTGGGTAAGGCATAACAAAGCCACCAAGTTGTCGCACAGGACGTTATTGTAAAATAAGCAAATAAACAACAGCAAATATAAACAAATACAAAATGATTTGTTTTTATATATTTTGTGCCATAACTTCAGTTATAGATGTTCTATTTTGGAACTGAAACCTCATTTTAATGCATACAACAAGTGTAATAAGGTTTTTATATTATCTATTTTTTCCCTTTTTGCGACAACCTGGTGGTTTGCCATGCATTGTCGGCCCAAATTATAAATCATCTAAATATTAACATATCTAAGGGATAATTACAAAATGTTATCACGTGTATAATTCTCAAAATAAGTATGAATTAGGACTACGTCTGCATTCTTACTTATGAGGAAGGTCGAAGAATACTGTTCGAAACGTCGAGAAGATCAACAGTTCTTGTCAAAGCTACACATGTGGTGTACCACAATGGAATGGCATTGTAGCTTGGTGGTTAACATCAAGCTTCTCTCTCTAATCCCGAGGTCCTGGGTTCGAACCAGAATGAACACTATGTTCTTTCACACGACCTAACAGGAATTCCATAAGCCAACGAGACTTGTTTTATATAATAATATGAATTTCTTTTCACTGAATTTTCAACCAAACAGTGCAATTTAATTGGTCTGTCTATTGTTATCTCGCGTTTGCAATTTTTCGTCATGTCATTCTTACGAAAATCATAATTTGACGTGGATTTTTTAAACCTATCTGAACAAAAATTACATGGATAGAAACTATGAATATTCAACTTTATTGTAGCAGGAGGCAATTTTGTGTACTTAGACTCTAAAGGACAACAATCGTAAATTTTAAACATGAGCTCTAGGAAAATTCGTTGAAAATTTGGCATTTGCACTGCCAGCGGTTCACAAGTTACTCGTTTTAAAAAAAATTTTGACGTGAATTTTTTTTTTCGCTTTTTCATTTAAAATATACTGTATATAATAATGTTCCGTATTAATTCAGCTTCAGTGTAGTGTGAGGCAATTTTGAATTGAAGTAGTAGTTCATGAGTTATGGCGATGTAAGAAAATAACCAGTTTTTAAAGAAATGGCTATGCAAAACCAGTTTGAGCACCGCTGCGAATAAGCGTTTAAACGGGTTGGAAGCATTAGGAGTTCAAGAGATCCATATGTCGGCGGATATAGATATCATCCTGTAAGTGACGAGAAAACTTGCTGTTGGTTGTGACACGAAATAGGCTTTAAAAAATCTTTATATAATTTTTAAAATTGCAAAATTTCAACGAGTACCATGTATTCAGTTTTAGGGAAAATATTATTTTGATTAAACGTACCACATATCCGGTAAACGAAGGAAAGAGAGAGAAGGAATTAACAAAGAATCGAACGAATGGAGAAACGAAAAACAATTACAATGACACAACGAACAGAAGAAACGAACAGACGAATAAATGAACCAACAGGAACGATGGATGAGCTGAGTAAAGTAATTAATGACTAATCTGGAAAGAAGTATTGACGACCGACGAGAAAAAAATCTAAAACAAGGGAATACATTGGCAACGAAAGTAACTGACAAAATAAAGACTACTTAATTTAAAATAGTGAAAGGCCCCCATCCCAAAGAACGGAGACCTTTGAAAATCCACAGAAATACTAAAAATTTGCAAGGTCTTTCAGCAGTCTCCAATATCAGTAAAATTTGCTGTCTCTAAGGGCTCCGAAACCCCGAAACCTGCAGCTTTCAATGATATTTATTGTCTTGTTGAAATTATTGCAATCCTACAGCAATCTTTCAACTGTCTTTCAACGGTCTTTCATAGATCTTTTGTGCAAAAAATTATCTTTCGACAGTCTTCATATAGTCTGTCACTGATTTCTTATGGACTTTCACTGGTCTTCCAAAGATTTTTCCATGATCTCTTAACTGTCTTTAAGTAATCACAGCAAAACAAAAAAATATATAATACAAAATAAGAGACTGCCAAAAGATCATGGAAAGGCTCACATGACCTTTGAAAGTTCATTGAGAGATCGCTAAAGGACTGCTGAAAACAACCGAAGACCATTCCCTTGAAGACAGCTGAAAGACTTTTTTGAACTGTTTCAAAGGGTTTTGAGAACCATGGAGACCACGAAGACCACAGAAAGACAGCCATAAATCGTGAAAGACATCAGAGATCATTGAAAGGTCTTTGAAAGAAAACTGAAAGATCAACAATGTTTTAAGGCCTTTCAGCGTTCTCGGTGGAATGGGGATTTGGTAATCACTTCAGACCGTGAGCCATTGAGACTTAGTCCTAAATAGTCTGTATCAACACTCTCTACTTCAGTTTCCAAAACAAAATCCTGGCATTCCAGGAAAAACGTGGATCGGTATACAAACACTATCTGGATTATTAATATTCTAGACTAAGTGCGTAAACGTGAGCTTAAGAGTTTGCGAGATTACTTATTCTCAGGGAAGAACGTGAAAATATTAATCTTAAGACATATCGAGATATGGAGAGATACAATGTCGATGCAACCAAATTAAGAAATCACGAGTAGCAGGTTTAGGCATATCTATTCTATCAACACCTACTAAACACGTACCAATTTAAAATGAGAGTAGAATTTGCCTCAGTTGGTTAAACTGGTTGTACTCATGTCCCGTGGGCGAGACTCGCTAGTCCCTGTTTCGAGCAAATAAATCGTCACTTTCATTGTGTTTTGGATGGAGAGTACGTTAAAGAACGCAGTACACCATTCGGAAAAGGATAGGAGTTTGTCCCTCTGTGTATTGTCCAATCACCACCATTAAGGCCGCTGTGAAAACAGTTTTCGAACTTAATTTTTAGCTACCCTTGATGTATCCCTCCATGATCCCATCTAAATATTCAAAACCAAATCAATGTTCGATCCGCGCTACATACCAGAAATTTACAAGGCTTAATGCAGCATACCTCTAAGTATAAAGAAAGAAAGAAACTATCTATTAAATCGAAGATCGCGGGATTTAGAGAGATGTAAAATGGAGCAACCGAATAAAAAATTGAGCATCACAATTTCTGTTACTCAAGCACGTACGGTACCCAGGTCATCTAATGTTCGATCTTCGCTAATTTTGTTAGCAATCCGGGCCATTGTTTAGCAAACTCATCTTGTGTCTGCTATTGTACCATTATGTTTGTATTGATGTTTGTATTGTTCCTGAAGATGAAATAAATGATAAGATATGATAAAATACCAGACACATGTTTACTAATTTAGCAATATCCCATTATTTTCAGAGAGATCTTAAATAAAAGACATGGCAAGATTTAGAAAAATTGCAAGAAAGGAAACCAATAACAAAATCTAGCGTAACATGTATTGTTTCTCTACACATTATCCTTGTCTCAGAAATAATTCTTTTATTTTATATTGTATCAGGAACATGATAACATCAACCGTGTAACTGAAACCAAATTTATTGGCGTGACACTAGACTCAAATTTATCCTGAAAATCCCATCGCAATAATATTAGTAACATTATTTCAAGAAATATTGGCGTCATGAATAAATTAAAACTTTACTTTCCTAAAATATTCTTCTATCCTTGTATAACACTTTTATATTATATCAATTATTGCAATATCTCGTGGGCGAATACCATTGATAAGTTTATGCATATGTGTCCCTGGCAAGTTCTGAAATAACCTGTATTGATAGCATTTTCAAACTACAAAAACGAGCCCTTAGAATCTGTGCAGGTGCTACTCGCATATCTCACACAAACCCATTCTTTTATAAATTTAATGTTCTCAATATATTTGACTTAAATTACAAACTTATATTTTTATATATCGTTTTAGAAATGGCTTATTACCAATCCATATTTCTAATTTATTTCCAAAACAACCGTCCGTTATACATTCATACCAAACTAGATTCGCTAGAAGTATGGTAATGTTTCACTTCGAAAATATACAACTTCCCTTAGAAAAAAAAACCCACATTTTTTTAACGCTCCTAAACTATAGAATTCTTTAAACAGTTATTCTAAATCTTTACCTATAGTCTGGCATCTTTTAAATCCTATCTTAAAAAGTCTCTGTTCTCGGTATATTGGGACTAAGCCCTCTACCTTTAAAAAAGAAAGGGGGTTTTGTTAGCTCTGTCTAGACGGAGATCAAAGCGTATTCGTGTAATTAATTAATGCCTCTTTTATGGTCCTGGTTGGAAAAGTGGCGAGGCTGATTACAGTATTTTAATTGTTTTTTTGATAGCCTTTGTACAGAGTGGGATTCGACCCCACAAACATAGTTCACTTTCAGTTACGAAACAACGGCGCTGCTGAAACGTCCATTTACACGCTTACATATGAGTGGTGTTTCTAAAGGATATAACTGACAGTCAGGAAATGCTACAACGATAACACTACTATTCGTGTGATTAAGTAATTCACAGACCTTTTTTGGTCCTGGTTGGGAAAGTGGCGAGGCTAATTACAGTGTTTTATTTTTTTTTGATAACCTTTGCACAGAGTGGGATTCGACCCCACAAACATATTTCACTTTCAGTTACGAAACAACGGCGCTGCTGACACGTCCATGTACACGCTTACATAGGAGTGGTGTTTCAAAATGATATAATGGACAGTCATGAAATGTTACAAAGAAAACCAATCTACGACGATACCACTACTACTCGTGTGATTAATTAATGGATCTTTTTTGGTCCTGGTTGGAAAAGTGGCAAGGCTGATTTTATTTTTTTTTTCTTGATAGCCTTTGCACAGAGTGGGATTCGAAACCACAAACATATTTCACTTTCAGTTACGAAACAACGGCGCCGTTGACTCGTCCATGTACACGCTTACATAGGAGTGGTGTTTCTAAAGAATATAATGGACAGTCAAGAAACAAACATCTTCCTCCCTTTTGTGGTGCCTCCTCCCTTCCCCATTTTATCAGTGTGCTTCTACCATTACTTTCGATAACACGTAGGCTATTTTACATCGGACCATAATATGTGCTAATAAACATTGAGTTCACTATATTTCTACATTATAGTAGGTAGTAACACAATGTACGGTAACTATTATGCAAAATCATTACATGTCATAACGGTCATTACCGTTCTTAATAATGGTAGGCCTATGCCGATCCACTTCAATTTGATTCTAACCATTTCTTCTTTGGAAACTGTATGAACCTATCTTCACATAACACGAATACAATCGGAACACTATATTCCAATTTTATTTTGTCGACAGACGACAAAATTAATTGGGACTGGTTGGGAAAAAGTACTTGTGGCGCTTGCATGTTACAAATTACTTTTTTTTAATTATTTATTGCTTTTCAACGCGCAGACTACCAATCGAACCCACAGGTACGTTTTTCTTTCAGTAAAATCAACCGAGTTTCACAATGCAATATGGTAATAAAAAACGATTCGCAGCGGACATTGGACCACTGCGTGAAACAAATCTTAAGTTTATATTTCACGTGTCTCATCCGCTAGTCCAAGAAAACATTATAATAAAACAACGACACTCAGAGAAAATACATACAGAACACAAGGGGTCATTTTAGGAGGCTGGCACAAAGCCGGAGCTCCTCGAGATACGAGTACTTGTTTTTTTCTGTATTACACTGAACATGTTTGTTTGCTTATTCAGTTTAATCATCAGTTATTGCAATTAATATTAGCGAGGTTTCGCAAACTTACGAAATACGAAAACGAAAACGGATACGTCACAATCCAATTTTTGAAAGTTCCTAAATGTGCTAAAAAATATATAAAATTTTCTACCTATGAATTGTTGATGATCGTCGTAAAATACTGACCAACTGTGACAGATATTTGATGTTTTCTATTTCAAATGCTACAAGAATGTACGACGTATCCGTTTTCGTATTCGCGTTTCGTAAAGCTGCGAACTTCACTAATGTTCAATACCTTGTACCAATACATTTAAATATTTGTTTACAAAACAGCCATATTTGAGGCATGCCATGGAAGAACCACCAAGTTGTCGCAAAATTGAAGAATGGAGTTAATATTGAAATCATGTTACACTTGTAAGTTTTAAACGAAGTGTAAATTATCAAGGTCGAACAATGGCCAATTTACATTTTCTGTTGTTTATCTGCTTAATACTACTGTGCGACAACTTGGTGGCTTTTGCCATGCCTTGCCTTTTTTAAATTTGTTTTTGTACAATGGGGCCTTGGTTTTGCATACTGTTGTAGGGCACCTATATGGACATAAATCCAAGGGTTTGTGAAATTTGTAGTCGTTCCATATTCCTTCCTTTTTGCCTCATTTGTTTGCAACTACTATTGTTTAGCAGATTATTACGTGTACATGTGGCGTAGCCAAACCAAATGAGACATAAGTCGCAAATGTTTTCCACGGGCAGAAATTTAAAATGGTCATTTTTTCAAATTTTATTTTATTTCAAAAATATATAGTCATACAGTCATATAGTAGTTCATACATTCAACTTGCATACTACCTTAAAAATTTGAATATATATTCAAAAATGTTTAAAAATGCAATTTAAAATGATCTTGCTTAGTCAATGTATACTGATAAATAATTTAAAAATGCAGTTTTCTCAAAACTTAGCCTACATTTTAAATGTTCAAACTTTGATTGTTCATAACTTAGCAAGAAAACATGGGATGAATATCGTAGACTTAAAAATAAAGTTAACTGTGAAGTAAAACAAAGTAAGAAAGCTTATTTCTCTGAACAGCTAAACACAAAAGACTCAAGAACCATTTGGAAAAATATAAGATATG
>JAOTQE010034364.1:0-10196 GCA_025631205.1 Nesometra sesokonis
TTATGTCAAAATATTGAATCCTGTCACGATGGCGTGTATCTCATTGCTTGGCGTATGCATTATACTTTCTTACTTGAAGTTGATTAGTGGACCTTTCAAGAAACACAAATTTTTCTGGTAAATTTGATGACTAAAACCATATTCAGCAGAACACTATTAGGATATGTGGCATGTATGGCACGGTCATTTAACCCTTTATTGCAAGATGAGATTTAAATTGCAATTGCAATCTGTACTATGTTAGACTAGATAAAGTAACAAACCTTTGCTATCCATGTGATGAGTATTGTGGTATTGTACAGTACTTGATAAAAACCCCTTTTTGTCCCCACTGAATGAAGTTAGAAAAGTGACTCGGTCTATCTGCCCACATATCTGTCCGTCTATGTATGCGTCTGTCGGTGTGTGTCCGTGCGTGCTTGTTTTGTTACTATAGGGAAAACCCTGTGGTCTTACTTGAAAAAAGGGTGATGTACGTTTCTTGGAAATCAACACTAGTTAATGTTTTTTTAAATTTCATACATGTCCATTCAAAATTGGCTATGCTTGTCGTTTTAAACATTTTCGTTGTAACCACAACAACAAGAACAGAGGTGAAAGAAGACTAAATTTAATGATATAGAAACAAAATAACATTTTACTGAACTGCTCTTAAAAGATTTTAAAAATTAACTTGCTATTATTAAAGCAACATGAAAGTCAAGAACCTGAGAATAGAAATTAGTATATTTTACAAATCTTTTGAAAGAATGTTTTAAAATTATTTTTTTAAATGATAAACGTTCCTAGTCTTTAGTCTTTACTTTATTTGTTAGCATTAAACAGTGAAAAAATAGAGAAAAAATATTTTTACATACTCATACATAATTCAAAATGTAGCAAGTTATTTTTTAATTTCATGACAATATATATTTTAAAGTGAGGTGATACCCTATACAATGAGAATAATTAATGCTCTTGTTTATTGGTTGCAGGATGGACTTGAGATTAAAATGAAAGTTAACCCAAAATTTCCTTTATGCAAGTTACTTATATCACATTAGAACTAAAAAACTTTGTGTTACCCAAACGCGACTGACCCATGAAAATCAGGATTGCTTTTAAAGCCAAAAAGAAAATTAAAACGGAAATTTATTTGAATTTTCCAATATTTTACTACATGCATAACTTATTTTAAAATTGTAAGATATATAAAAGCGATTATTTTAATGTACAGCATTGTACGATTATAATGTTTATTGCTAATATTAATTATTACAATCAATCCACTCATTTCTTTCATTGTCCAGGTAAAACCTTTTTTAAATGCATCTTATCTTTAGTAAATGTTAAAAATTAAGATTAAAAAAAGAGCACAGTTTGATAAAAATGATAACAGACTGAAACTTCAGGTTTAATCAACTCAAAGTTCTCTAGAAATTGATTAAAACAGAAACTCTATTCATCTATCAAGTGTCATCTTAAATGTCTCTCCCTAGTAGTGGCTTTTCAGTGATGTATATAAATGTCACAACGTAGATGCATCATTTTTAGTAACCCAGCTTGTTTGAAGACCGCATGACAGGGCTATGTAGCTGTAAAGAAAATTGTGTAAGCGTAATATGATTAATAGTATATTTTTTTAAGCATAATATAAAAGCCATGCCTGTTTTTTTTAAATTTTGATTTTTGGTCGGACTTGAGAAACAGTTTAGACATTATTATAGTAATAATCAAAGCATCAAAGAATCTCTCCTGTGTTGAAGCAGCTCCACTGGTTGCCTGTTTGTAAGAGAATAACATTTAAGATCCTGTTAATCACTTATAAAGCGTTAAATGGTCTAGCTCCAGTTTACATTTGTGAGCTCATCTCGGAGTACATTCCAACTAGAGCATTAAAGTCTAGTGACAAATGCCTTTTGTCTGTACCAAAGACATCCACGGTGTACGGCAGAAGGTCATTTGCAGCAGCAGGACCTGCACTCTGGAATAAAGTTCCGACCGATATCAAATGAGCACAATCAGTTGATGTCTTCAAAGCAAAACTAAAATCTTACCTTTTTTTTAACTTCCAATTCTTCCCCAAAACCATGAAATTACCGGGATGGCATCCGGCGGGGGTAGCTTAATGCCTTTCCTTTAAACTGTACAGTGCTTAGAGGGATCGTCAATCCAGTAAGCGCTATAGAAGCAACAACTATTATTATTATTATAATGTTAATTTAATTTATTCTTTAATGGAAAAGTGTTTGTATGTTTTTTTTAATCTGGTTTATTCTTTAAAAAAAACATGATTTCAGAAGCATGAATGGTATTTTAATTTGTTGGTATATCAGCTCTATTTTTATTTTTATTACATCTCAACTGGCTCATTTAGACAGGATGGTTACTGTATGTATTAACTGCAGATATTTTAACACTATTATAATAATAGTTAATTGTTATAGCCATGTATGCAGTTGAGTTTATTCAGAAATACTATGCCATTTTACATGTAAATGGTTATTCTTAATTTTTGTGATTACATTTGCTATGGTCATTTATTCTTAGCAGAACTCCTCCGCAAATCATGACATCACCCTGTATGCCTGGTTGAAAATTCAAGCATATATGTGAGGTCTCACCACAAAATGAGTTGCATCGTAGGTGAAATCAAATTGAGATAATCACCAAAATAGGTCTGAAGTCAAATTTTTTAGAAATTTATTTTTAATCAATTATGAATACTATGGTACTTACACTTTATTCTAATATACTTTTTAGGTAGGTTTTCATGCAGGAAAGTCTCCTTAATGCGGATTTTGAGAGATTTATAGTCTTTTGTTTATTTTTAGATAACTTTATGGGTGATTTTCTCAAAACCATTTTCCATGTAAGAAAATTTCAAATGCTCATATCTTTGGATCTACTTATCCAATGAATGTCATAAAAAGTGTAGGTTACAGCTTATATTATGCTCTATTAGATTCTACCATATCTCAATTTCGGATTTTCCTACCATGAGACTCATTTTGTGGTGAGACCTCGCATATAAGCTAAATGTTTCATTTTCGAGAGCTATGTTCAGGAGGCCAGCCACTTGTCTGAAGGATCAAGAAGAAAATTATGGTACTACAGTATACGAAATGGATAGAGAGTGACATTAAGCTCAGTTGGTTCAGCGGGTGGGAATCACTATGCTGTGCGCTGAACCGTGAAGACTCGCTGGTCCATGGTTCGATCAAACACCACGTCACTCTACTTGTGATTCGGCTGGAGAGTCGAAATACAAGTTAATAGCGTACCATCTTTCGGATGTGACGTTAAGCTTTTGGTCCTGTACCGAACATGGATCATGTCCACATTAAAGAACACAGGGACTCTTTGGAAAAGAGTAGAGGATTGCCTCCTGGTGTACTGCCCAATTACTACCAAAAGGACCCCACTGGACTTTCGTGGATTATCCTTGGTGTCTCATAACACCAAATAAATTAAATCAAATCAAAAGTAACCATAGATAAACATAAACAATACTAGAAAACACTCCACAGAGAGCATACCTCCACCCATGCCCCAGCCTCCTGGAATTCAATTTTTATGATTTTTGTAAGTGTGCACAGACTGTACAGATACTTTTTTCATAGCACTGTATACTGTACTCGGGCGAATAAGCAGCCAGGTGCTTTTTACCCTCGCCGAGAAGGTTGCAATGAGCTTCATCTCCCCGTCCGTCTGTCTGTCTTTCCTTCCTTCTGCGCGTAACGTGATTACGAAAGCAAAGGCATCAGAACAATGGGATAGTCGTAACTATTACCATAACAGACGTTAAATCGCATCGCGAATAAATAATAAATAAAAAACACAACCGCTAGGTTGCAACAGGATTCGAACCCGCAATCTTCGGATCAATAGACAACAGTGGTAATGTTTTTAAACGAATGCGCCATCCGTACAACTGTGTATTATTGTGAGTAGATAACAATACAGATGCACTCGTAGCATGCAACAACTGCATACGACCCATTGGCTAACCCTTAAATGTGTTCCCCAAATCTCTATTCGGACCTCAATCGTGACCAAAATTTAATCAGTTCTTTCTTAGCACAAACTAAACATCTTCACCAAATTTTAGCTTAATCCGTTGTGTAGTTTTCCCGTAATCTTGCTAACACACACACACCGGCAGACAAACACGTGAAAACATAACCTCCTGCTAACTTCGTTTGGCGGAGGTAATGAAATACAACTTTCATGAGGCATACACATGGGCGGCCTACTTTTTACCAAGTATGTTCTGAGGTAGGCCTACTACAAACATTTGTAGGGCCTGAGTCAAATATAGTAGGTTAGCTTAGTTGAGAGGAGACTTTTTTTATAGGATGAGCAGAGAAGTACATTTTTTATGCCTAATATCTTACAAGCAAGTTTAATATCCAGATGAATATCATCTGTTTACACATTTACAAGTTTACATTTATTACATCCTCTAATCTAGTCCTTCATCATTGAGGTTAAGTCTCTACTCTAAATCTGCTTGTAACTACCGTACAATATACATTGATTTCAGAGATTGTTTACTACTTAAATCTATGTTTAAAGTATTTAAAAACAAACCTGTTTGCCATCTTCTAATTTATTATATATTTTCATATTTAGCAAGCTAGTGTTATTGTCTGGTTTAGGCTAGGATGGAATCCTAGGGCCAGTGGCGGGTCTATAGTGCTCATCCCCCATCATTTCATTAGGGGAAAAATTTTATTTTCATACTGTTGACAGGCGAAAAATCCCATCTAAGGCACAACTTTTGCCCTCCCTACCTGGGGTCATTGCCCTACTTTGGGGATTCTGGCATGCCACTAGTAGGAGATAACAACTAAATATATTTTTTATGTTGCTTTTACCATATTTTCCATGCCAAACACCATGATTTCAATAGCATGAATGGTGAATATGTGCCTTATATTATTTTTGTGCAGGAAATGTCTAAAGTAAGAGATCGTCCATGGCACACACTCACCGTTATCGCAATTCTTTTATTCCTAGTTGGATTAGTTTCTATAATGAAAATGTTCACAATATGTTTTTTATATTAATTTTCTCTTTGTTGTTGTTTCACCATTTTTGAATGATACAATCACATGAACATTGTAATTTCCTGTAAAATGAGAATGAATGAAGTACTCTCTGTATCTGTTCTCATAAGTGAGACTTGTGCATGAGAGTTGGCTGGTATATGAGCCTCTAAGCTCTTCACAATTATTAAACCCAGTCATTGGAACAAACACCTATGAAATACAATCCATTCCATAATGTTGCAGCCGTAATCACCGCATATGGCATTTGTACCTCCCAAGTATCCACTTATACTCCTGGGTGGAGAGAGGCAACATGGATAAAGTTTCTTGCCTAGGAACACAAACAGTCGACCAGAGTGAGCCTCAAACCACCGACCTCGTGATTGGAAGCCCGAAACACTACCGTTGTGCCAACTGCTTCCACAATGGGTTATGTTGATTGATCTGTTGAGTTATATATTCATACTTTTAACTTCACAGTTTACAGTCGTACATCTCTTATAATTTATGATATTATCTTATTTGTTAAAATTATTTCCCACACCTGGAATAGACACCTTCCTCAATGTATGACTCCAGTGCCAACATTGTTTGTTGTTGCTAGGCACGGTACATGTACCATATGTGGCAGATCCAAACATATGAAATGATATGTCAAAAAATGGGAAATTTAAGTTTTATATAAATTATGAAGCTACACCTCATTTTCTTTAAAGTCGGCATCGTGTGATGGTCGTATGACGATCTCACAACTAAACCGTCATTCCTTGTGTGTGTGGTTTCCAGATACAATGACAGTCTTCTACTCGTCGGTCGACAGTTTTTTAGTGATTTTCTTGTTGATCTCACTAAAAAAACCTTTGTACGATGCACTAAGTGCCTGACTTAACATGTAAAAGAAGTTCAATAAGATGTGTACTTTCACAGTTAAGCACAATCAAAGTTTGAACATTTATAGTGAAAGCTTTGAGAAAACTACAGCTGAAAATCGCTCAGTCATTTTAAATTGCATTTTTGGAAAATTTATTGATAGTCTGAAAATTGTTAATGTAGTATAAAACATTACCTGTCGGTGTCCTCTGCTCAAAGTAGACTACTACTGACAATCATGGATTTCCATTCCCCTCTAAATTGTGAGCTTCTTACACATTGCCAATATTTCATTCCACACCATTCTAAAATATTTTTCATAGTTCTAAGACTACCTCTGCTTCTATATCCCCATCTTCACTTCCAATAGTTTAATGTTGCAGACTGGCTACCATGCATTTCCATTCCCTGTAAATTATGAGCTTCTTACACATTTCCAATATCTCATTAATACTATTCTTTGATGTTCTTGATCCACATAGTTCTTGGACTAACTCTGTTCCTACATTTCATCTTTACATCCAATAGGTTAATAGTGAGGTTTCGCAAACTTACGAAATACGAAAACGAAAACGGATACGTCACATTTCAATTTTTGAAAGTTGCTAAATGTGTTCAAAAATATATCAAATTTTCTACCTATGAATTGTTGATGATCGTCATAAAATACTGACCAACTGTGACAGATATTTAACGTGTTCTATTCAAATGTTACAAGAATGTATGACGTATCCGTTTTCGTATTCGTATTTCGTAAATCTGCGAAACCTCACTAATGCTGCAGACTGGCTACCATACATTTATATTTTCCTCTAAATTGTGACCTTCTTACACAATGCCAAATCTCATTTCATATCATTCTTTAATGTTCTTCATACACGTAGTTCTCGAACAATCTCTGCTCCTACTTCCTTCCATCTTTGCTTCTAATAGGTTAGGTTGTAGACTGGCTACCATGGATTTCCTCTCCCTTCTAAATTGTGATAGCTTCTTATACATTGCAAATCTCATTTCATACCCTTCTTTAATGCTATACCTTCCACATAGTCTTTGGACTACCTCTGTTCCTATTTCCATATGCAGTAGTTCTTTCTTGACAAGTTTTCAAATTTCAAAGTTTTCAAATGTTCTTGTTATTGTTTTTATTAGTGTGCACCTCTAGGCAAGAATGAACTAGGAACAGGCATAAGAAACAGGTAGTGGAAACATATACTAAAAAGTGAAGAGAATCAAGAAACAAAAAACTACAAAGAAACATCTGAAAAATCTAATGATTAAATCACATAAAAATAAGACTGAGTATGCTTTAAAAAATGTACATGCTCAGTTAATTAATGATGCCAACTGGAGTTTTAACAACACACTGAACATGCACCAACTTGCAAAATAACCACTGTCACATGTTGTAGTCTGTTCATTTATTGTATCCATCAAACCGTTACAATAGTAATTAATTTTAGCATGCAAAACCGTATTAGAATTTGCATATTGTCGTATTGATGTTAAATAGCAATGCGTGACGTTTCACGGCGTCAGTAATATCGGTATGCTGTACGTGTGCCTCAGGAGCAAGTATGGCGCAATTTCCATGTGAGGAGGCGTCACAAGGAAGGCGGAGCAGTTTGCTAAACTGGAAGGTAGGCAGGCCCAATATTTATTATACAACTTAGGACTGGCGAAGCTGGTGTGGCCGTCGAGGACGGCTTTAAGCATGGACCACCGTATTGTCGATCTGTATTAGACCAAATGAATGGAATCTGACTGGAGCAGCCGCCAAGCACTGACAGCTTAAAACTGATGCTGGGTTGATGTTACCGGCTACGTGAGTTGATGATGTGGGGTCGTGTTGACGGTTACACTATATTTTTTTTAAAAGGGCCTTTTGTGAAGTACTAGTACTTGTGTTTTTTTTCTATATTGATTGTTTATTAAATGAAATGAAGATATAATGAACAGATTTGTAGCTTGTTAATTTGTTTACTCCCACATTGAATCCGATTGCGATTACGTTAAAATATACCTGTGACAACCACCCAGCAGCTACTCTGGCTTAAATTATGAGTGAATAAGTGTACTGCCAAACACTAATTAACCAAGACATTCATGCAGGTATAAATTATGAGTTTGCAAGTTATGAGAAAATAACAAATTTTTTGTCCAAAACTTCCGTTAGTGAGTATTCCTTAGGCTGATGTGGAGTTTCAGTTTTAGTGTATGTTATATCTATAAATAATGACAATGCGGTTTTCAAAATAACAATATTCATTTCATTCATTTATTTATTCGGCACAACTGGCCCAGGGACTATGTCACCAACATTGCGCCATAATACCACTAGTGTACCCGTAGCCCCTCAGAGAATGTGTTCATATATCAAATTACAATGTAAAAAATTGTAAAAAAAAACAAACAAAATAGGAACAAGTTAGGTTGTGGAAATTTCTTTAATTTATTCTCTATTTCTAATTTTTTACTTCCATCAGATGTTGGGGAACCTTTTGGAATGCACATTTCAAAATGTTTGACCATTATTGTACATGAAGCATTTACTTAAATGTAATTAGATTTTGTCCAAATTAATTTAACTTTTATAAATTTTATGAAATAGATTGGATACAATATAATAAAAATAGAATATAATAAACATAGAAGGAATTATACAGTATAATAATTTAAACTTATGAAAGCAAAATGTAATAAAAACCAGGGCTATACATAATATTGTTTGTGGGCATAATTAACTTCACCATGATGATAATAGGTCTAGTCAATATGGTTGTCTTTGTGCAATATTTATGTATTTTGTAAAAACAAATCAATTTTATGAAATAGATTTTTTATAGAAAGATTGGATAAAATATAATAAAAATAGAATATAATAAGTATAGTATGAATTATATAATAATTGTATTTAAACTTATGAAAGCAAAATACAACAAAAACCAGGGCTATACATAATATTGTTTGCGTGCGTAATTAATTTCACCATGATGATAATAGGTCTAGTCAATATGGTTGTCTTTGTGCAATATTTATGTATTATTCAAAAACAATTATTATTTCAAACCTGAATGTAGCCTTTATTCATGATTCATACTAATTGTTTTCATTATAGTTTTATCAGACAAATTAGATTATTCGTCTAAATTTTCAAAAACCATTGAATTGAAAATTATCATTTTGCTTGAAATTGAATTTAATTTAATAGTAATAGTAATTTACCCATATTAATGATTGTCATTCGTATTTCAAACTTATTCAGTTTTTTAACAAATTTTCAGGCTTAATGAATTGTTTCCTTCAGGGATATTACTTCAACCCAAGTGCCGTTCAATGTGTTTAAATCATTTTGCTTCATGTTCCGTTTGGTCGGACATTAAATTTGTTTTCTTGGTTATTTCACTCTGGAACTTGATCAAAATAGGATAAATAATCAAATAATAAATAAGTAACAAAATATGATATAAAATATTTAACATGCAGCCTAGTATTTAAAAACTGATTTTATTTTTACTTTATATTATCTTATATAAGATTGGTGAAGGGAGGCTGCATATTAGCCAAGATTGTTGTACTTCCAAATTGTCAAATAAAATAATCATAGGAGATATACATGCTTAAAGCCATTCTGACTTACTTTGTCCTCCCACTCAGTATTCTTTTGTTGATATAGATGTCCATAGCTTATTAAATTAATTTATAATGATTATCATACATTTCATTTTAATATCATACATTAATCATCTTCAAAATAATGTCTATGTATAATGTTTTTGTTGAAAAAAATTAATATTGTTGAAATATGTATATATGGCAGAGCCAAGCCAAAGGAAGCATAAGTCGCAAACTAGTTTTCCACAATAGGCAGAAATTAAAAAATGGTAATTTCAAAAAAGTGTTTTATTTTTGTTTTATTGGCATTTTTTTTTTGCTTGACAAAATCTGACTGGATCTTGATACGTGGTAGAATTTGTCTCACGTGTTTGGCTCCAATATAGTTTGCAGGTATATGCTTGTAGTATTATACATTTATTTATATTCTAAAAGTATGCTATCGAGACTCCAGCGTCTTAAAAACACTGCAGCTCGTATATTAACACTAACAGGCGCTTCAATATATCTCCTATTATCTACAGTCTACACTGGCTTCGCATTGAGTCTCGCATAAAATACAAAATTCTACTATTAACTTCTAAAGCTCTTCTACAAAACTAACTTAAGGCTGATTCCCACTGAACATTTTCAAGCGAAAACGGCGAGCGTCACGCGTCAATCGAAGCCAAATCGACGACG
>JAOTQE010034375.1:0-10196 GCA_025631205.1 Nesometra sesokonis
CATGTGTCTTAAGTTTATCATTTGTTAATATATTCCGCAGGATTTAATTTGAGAAGATTTGTAATGACAATTTAATGTCTTGTTAATAAAAATAATAAAATCATATCTTAGTAATACATACTTTATATTAAAATTAAAATTCAACTATTTTTTTAATTAAAATTAGCAATATCATTAGCCTACAGTTATACATAGAGATAACTATAAGATAGTAGATAATTATAGTGGTACCATCATGCCAGTTTTTATATTATTTAAGTATAAGAATTCACTCCATTGTATTTCAATGTTAAAATTTACGAAATATTATTATGAAAACTATATTTCATTAAATTATTTCTGGATTTTTTATTTCTGCATTTAAATAAATATATCGATGTCCATAAACTTTCATAAAAATTACCTTAGTCTTCACCGGACTATGTATGATGTTGTATGTAGGATGTTACGATATTTAATATTATTATTCAATTCTGCCCTTTTGACCGGTTCAATACTAAGTGGTATCCACCCGTGCGAAGTGCATTATTAGCCGATGACGTCACTTCGCCAAGCGAGAGATTTTTTTTGTGTACTGATAGTGGCGAACACACAACAAGAGGTAGCTAGGATTAACTACCGGATAAAACTGGGCGTTTCGCACAATTGACTACCTATTGTTGCTCTTGAATAATTACTCATTAATAACGAAACCTACAAGAGTTGCTGTTAATGATTTTCGCGAGATAAGGACATTTATTTTAATTTTGAAGACGTAGGATAGCTAGGCCTTGGTCGCCGGCGCGGCAGGCCTAGGCCCTAGGCTTGGACTAGGCTAAGCCCTGACAAATCGGTACTTGCAAGTAAGCTATATTGAATAATAATTATAATATTAAATGCCTATTTTCGTTGGTAGTACCAAAAAATATTATACTCTCTGCCGTATAATATTGATGTCGTCTTCAACTTGTTTAATATTTTGCCACAGCTCAAACAATATGTTTCGGTATCCCCCTCAATGGCATTCAATATTACATAATTTGTATATGATGGTCTTTTTGGAATGTGTGAGCAAAACATCATTATTTAAGTACATTTTAAATCTAATTGTAAAACAATATTTAAAATAGGGATGCAAATAATACGACTGCCTTGTTTAAGTAAATATCCACATGACTGTTCCATCGTAGATTTCCTTTGTTATACGACTCAAGAAAATTGAAGTTAATTTCCAAAAACAAATCAATTGTATTTAAAACATGGCCATGATACTAGGTCTTCACTTAAGCGAGTGTGCCCCTAAAGGTCATAAATATTAGCTAATTATATTCTAGTGCAGAATACAATATACCGCCAAACAACGTAATGTAATCTGAAAAATTAACTACATAGAAAATGTGCGCCAAGGATAGTAATAAACGATTTTGATCACTTGCCATTAGGCCTCATGCAGCAGTTATGATTGGAGGTATGGGCGGTCATTGGTGTCAAAATATACAAACATCGTCATTACCAGAAACTCTCGTACAGACAATACTAATTTATTGGCCTATACTTACATTGTTTCTAAATTGACTATGGAATACAATAAGGCTTGTTTCTAGGTCTCGATTTGCCTAGCAACAAGACAACGTAATATTGTTATACATGTTGCTAATGGTTACAAGATTTATTTTTTATTGGATAATTATCAGAATAGCATACAGATATTACTGACAAATAATCAAATAGGCAAATTAATTATTTAAAATGGGTATGGATTTGTTAGATTTTGCCAGTAATTGATTTTCTATTAGACTACAAGAACCACCGTCTCAGTAATTTGAGACAAATTTTATTTCAGTAAACTTAGTGGTTGCTAAAAATGGAGTTTGCCAAAACATGAGTTAAAGGTTACAAGTACGGATTTTTATCATTTTTTTGCAACGATGCCCCTTGAGGATGTATTGCCTGAATAGTTGAGACCATGATCTCGATTTTCTAAATACAGTTACTGAGAGAGAAATGAGGCAAGTCACTGTAAAACCACCAAGTTGTAGGTAAATTGAAAATTGAGTTATTGTTATAACCATATTAAACTTTTCGTAATTGAGTGGTCAGTTATCAAAATCGGACATCTATAACTGAAGTTATTGGACAAAATATGCTAATTTCCTTTGTATTTGTTTATATTTCCTGTTGTTTATTTGCTTATTTCTCAATAACCTCCTGTGCAACAACTTGGTGGTTTTCCATCATCATGACCTCAATCTATTTTAAAGAATCTGACCTTCAAATCAACTTCATATGCGAGACTCATAATTCGCTTTCCAATTGGCTCAAAAACCAAAGATGGTGTGGAAAACAGTATTTTTTGCCTCAAACATGACCCATTCATAGAAGCCTATGTTAAAAGAAGTCTATCTATAATGATGATATAGAGGTCGCCTAGACGAGTCTAACTTCGGCTGGGAACGTTAGAGAAGATTTAAAAATATTGTTGAATATTTTAGTATATAAATGTATAATGTGTTAATGTTGAGTTTGTATGATTAACACTAGGCCTAGGTTTAAAAGTGTTATTCATAAAAATACAGTAAGAAATAAAAAGGAAGTAAAACATTGAAGGAAGAAAAGGAAATGAATTGTGTGGCTCAAAACATTTTCCCAAAATATGTTTTTATACATAATTGTGGCAGAGCCAAGTCAAATGAGACATAAGTCGCAAATGCTAGTTTTCCACAACAGGCCAAAATTAAAAAATCGTATTTTTTCCAAATTTTATTTTATTTAAAAAATACACAGTTTATACACTTAACTTTCATACTACCTTAAAAATTTCAGATATATGATTACAAAATATTTTTAAAATGCAATTTAAAATGACCTAGCTTAGTAAATGTATACGGATAACCAATTTTCAAATACAGTTTTCGCAAAACTTACATTTGAAATGTACGAACTTCGATTGTTCATAACTTCGCAAGGAATCATCGTATGAAACTGATTTTTTTTTTTGCATGTTAAAGATAATAATGTCTAGTTTTGTAATTCATAAAAAAACCTCAATTTTCAATTTCCTGACTTATGTCTCATTTGGCTTGGGTCTGCAACAATTTGGGACACTAATCATCTGAGGCTAAATCTCAAAGGACCCTGTCACGTTTTACAAATTCGAATTCAAATTTTAGTTGCACTGGGTACGGCATGGTCTATTATGAATATGAACAAACCATATGCGTTTGCAACTGGAGTAATAAAACCTAACAAAGAAATCGCTGTTGCCCAAAAACACATTTCTTTTTAACTTAGGTCCGTCGGTAGGGATTTTATCTTGTAGTAGGCATCTGCTACTGTAGTTTGAATACCGTAACTCAAATTCTTAACATAGGCCTAGTTAAATATCGGGTAACACATTTCTTTCTATTTCTGGGATTACCTTAAGTATTTATGGGTAATGTTTTGTATTTAGCCAAGATTCGGAAAATATAAAAAAAAATACAAACCGCCGACTTTTTGATCTTTAATATTTTGAAACGGTTAGACAATTTTAACGTAAGGTCTTTCCTTCTTGTCAAAACCATATCCGGTATGTTACCGTTATGTAATCCGACACACCGACCTAAGGTGCCCTCCACAAATTACCATCCTGTATCATTCACTGACTACAGTGACGTGAAATAAAAATAGTCCGAACACCCCTCCCTTAGCAGGAGTGGATCCAGCAGAAGGGCCCGGTAGAAAGTTTCACGCTGAAGTCATGATACTTGGTGTTTATTGTTTCTAAGGGGTCTGGGGTCAAAAGAGTGAGGGGACTGGATCGGGTGACACCCCACCCCTGGGATCAGCACCTGATTAGTAATTAAGAATTACATTGCACACCATAATCGCATATTTACTATCGCCAACAATGTTGGTTATATGTTATGCTAACTGTTCTTCATATGCATACTGCTTATAGCTGCATTTACTATGTTGAATTCTAAAATTGTGTCATATTTGATTACAGGTGACGTCTTCATATTAGCATATAGCATCGACAACCGAGACACGTACCACGAAGTACTGCGCTTAAGGGAGAACATCGTTGAAACATTTCGCGCCAATAAAGGTATTAAAGCCGTTCCCATGGTGATAGCAGGCAATAAGAGCGATCATCAAAACAGAGAAGTAACGACAGAAGAAGCTAAAAAGGCATTTTCGTTTAAACGATGTTCGTTTGTTGAAACGAGCGCCAAGAAAAACCTTCATATAGACACCTTGTTTAGACATCTTTTTGAAAATGCACGTATGCCTAGTGAAATGAGCCCGTCTTTACATCGAAAGGTTAGCGCGTCCAGCCCGCCAAATTTGACGCCGCGGAACAACCAAAGAGCGTTACCAATGAGACGCAAGATTAGCGAAGCGTGTGGGGTGATCTCGCCCCACGCTAGGCGTCCCAGTTTGCGTAGCGATTTAATAAACATGAGAAATAGTGTAGTTCGGGAAGAGGATGAGGATGATGAAGTTGAAGCTAACACGGTGGAGACAGTTGCTCAGGGGAAGCCAAAAAAGAAGAGTGGATGCATTATACAATGAATATGTATTACATAGTTAATGGAAATATTTCAACTAGAAGTGACACGGATACGGATGTATCTAGTCTCAATCTTGTAACATCAGCTGCGCATAGTGCTTCAGGCTATAATGTTCTGATGCATTGGCATTTTTGGTTAAGGAAGAAATGTCAAGTCTTGTAAGATGGATCAAGAAATTAAGAAAAAAAATAACCAACTTCAGGAAGAAGTCGAGTGCCGTATGTATTCACAGATCTTGGACAGATGTTTAACAGATGATTGAAACGACAAAGTTAATGCAGGCGATATATTGGTAATCATTTATACTTGTACTTTGGGGATGACTATTGTTAAATATAATGATGATGGCGTGGTTTATTGTGAAGCATGTAACATTATTGTCAGAGTTCTCCACATGTTAATCTTTGTTGAATATGGATCCAAGTGGAACATTTTTGATTAGGCCATTACATTTTAAGATAGGCTGATGTTGGCCTAGACTTGAGTAAAACCTCAATTCAAATGGTCGAGGTTTGGCCTATGCGGATTTCTGAGAAACTGAGCGCATTTAGATTTAGATATTGAGGACAATTGAACTTATGTCAAATTTTAGTAACTGAGCACAAATGAGCTTATGCAAAGTTAGAGCAACTGAAAAAATTGAGCTTATATACAGATGTTAAAGCAACTGTGCACAATTCAGCTTATGCAGATGTTTATGCAACTGTGCACAATTGTGTTTATGCCTAGATTGTTTTAACTGGGTATGATCTTTTGAACGTATATCGATTTTAAATAAATGGACACAATTTAAGTTATATCGATTCATATTCTTGAGTAACTGAGACAACTTTACTTTTGAGGATTTATGACCAATGTTGACAACCTTTGGTCGAGTTGCTCTGTTGCGCTCAGTTTGGCTTATGACAACCAGTTTGGTTGAGTTCCTATAATTCTTGAAAGACGTAATTTTTAAGCTGGTATTCTCAAAAGCTGACAAAACTTAGTCCAGGACTAAATTCTAACTAAAATGATATTCCCAACGGTGACGTGACTAACTTTAGTTCAGACCTTAACCCTGGACTTTTGCATCTAAATTCGTTTGGTTCAGAATACGCTGCCCCACCTATCGTGGGCAGACCAAAATCCACAATGCCTTATGGTAAAAAAGGTCGACCTTCACCTTCGAGCTGTCTAGCTTGCAAAGGTCTGCTAGCGTAGGCTTTCGTGAATTAATTTTCTTGTTTACCGTCTAAGACTAAGGTAAACAACACATTTCCCACATTCCCTGTTATTTATGTGTCTGCCATTTTTGGAATTCTCAGTAAGCCAACACTTAGCGCTCTAGACTACACAGTACAGCAGCCGCGATGTCGACCCCGAAGTTGGAAATGGGCCTGTCAGCAGCAAACGATAGGTGGCGCACCTTATTGTGCATCCACCGAACTATGCCCAACGAGTTGGCAGGTTTATGTAAAATTCAGCCCAATTTAGTGCTGTTGTAAAGTTAGCCCCGGACGTTTGAGAATATTAGCTTCTGAGTTTGTGCACTAAGCTCATTCCAGACTATCAAATTTCATTTGATAAACAACGTTGATATACCTATATATGGTAATGATGTACCCATATATGGTAATGATATATATACATATATGGTAATGATGTGATGTGCTATCATGACCAAATATAGACATCAACATTTTTGTCAAAGATTTAATAGTCTGGATTGAGCTTAAAAAAGAAACATTGTATTCTTGTGAAGAAGCAAGGATGAATTTTATTTCTCGGATATGCATTAAGCTCAGTCTAGCTGGAAAAAATATTTACCAATATATGGAAAAGATATGTCTATCTATGATCCTGATGTGATGTCATCATAACCATATATGGGAAATAGCAATTTTTAACTACAACAAATCTGATAGTAAGGATTTGACATTATACTTGCAAATCTTTGGGAACTCTATTAAAAATCATCTATTTGCCCATGGCATGTAAATAAATTTGACTGATATGATGCAATTGTGTCCATATTTGACCACAATATCTATATTTGGTTATACAATATAACATATTCAATTAAGGATAATGAGTGATAGCAGTTTCTTACCAAAATAACTTGATGTTTAGACAAAGTTTTAAAGGATTGTCTTATATTATTTGCATTGAAAATGTTTAAAATTCAAGAGAAATATTACCACAAATTGTGAATTAAAATGAGCTAGACAAGGAATAATTTTTAAAATAATAACAATAATTGTGCACAGCATTATTTCGTTTTGTTAATATAATATTGCCCTTGGGAACAATACAGTGCCATTATTGAAACTATAAATAGATAATAAACATCAATCCATCAGGGCAATTAGATGACGTCATCATTCAAAATACTCATATGATTATTCAATCAAATAACTGAAAGTATTTGGTAATTGTTTTATTCGTTTTAATAGTAGGTTTACGATGCATGCAAAT
Source organism: Nesometra sesokonis (assembly GCA_025631205.1). Lineage (NCBI taxonomy): Eukaryota > Metazoa > Echinodermata > Crinoidea > Comatulida > Antedonidae > Nesometra > Nesometra sesokonis. The sequence goes on from JAOTQE010034375.1 coordinate 6,990, forward strand.
GAAACAACATTTTATGAATACTTTTATGCAGACGTTAATTTTTTATCATTGAACCTCAGATCGTGCGAGATCAAACTTTTCGAGTATTTTTAAATTATACGGATTCTGAACTGTACTAAATTCTGTAATTTTCGGGCCACTAAATATACGTTAAAATGACGAAGGCCTAATCATTTTGTACGCTATAATTTCCATTTTTACCAAAGGTACGTCGAAATGTGGGCGCACATTGTCAGGTTTTGTTAAAATTTATGAACATAAACGTGAAAATGACAACGATTATATCCTTAATTTAACTGTGTTGGGAGCTATTTATGCCTGTTATTTATACATTTTGCAAATGACTTCTCGCCAATTTCTTCGAAATTTAGTGTGCGCTAATTAATTAATGGAGCCGTTTTGTAGGCCTAACTATGGAAATAACAACGTCATGATCGATTACTGGCTACACTGGACTATCGAGGGAACAACGCTATGTACAGTACTTGCTGTGTTGTGTGATCATTTACGGGGTACACTGCTCACACTAGAAAGAATATAGCATGTTGTAAGAGGTCGTACGTATCTATTTTACCGCCGCAGAAGAAAAAAACAGATAAAATATGTATGCTATGCATTATTTTATATAAAAGAGTAAAATAATTTTTATCGAAGATTTTTAAATGGCATAGGTATACATACATGCAGGATACAAGCTATTGAAAGAAAATAAATGTAAAACAAAATAATGTACTGTAAATAGAACTTGTACCAAAGAATACCGTAATTATTGTTACATACTTTTTATGTTATAATATAATATTGTATCATTTTTTTAGAATATATTAGGCCTACTGTATTTCAAAATGCAAATCTACAATTAGCATAGATAATAATCGTAGAATTAAATTTTAACAAGGCAGATGCCTATTATAAACCGTTATAAAATAGACAACTTGGTGTCAGCTACCGTACTTATTGTCACTGAAGGTGCGCGAAACAAAGACAGCAAACAAGCTATGCTCATAATATTGCAAATTTCTCACGTCAAATCAACCTGCCTTTTGCGTGGTTGAAGAATGATAATATTGAAGAAAAAAACACCCCCCATCAATAAAGGTTTTTTTTTTATCGAAGTTTTCTATATAACAGTGTGTAGGTAAGTAATATTTTGCAGATATATCTAGATAACAGTTTGGTGTAAGCCCTTGAGAACAGAGTTTTGATCATAAAATTGTATCAATTTAATAATTCTTCAAGAAACCACAGCGCTGCATATGTTTGGAATTTATATCAGAATTTCCCTTAAATCATGTAGAGAGGCATGACATTTATATCTGTAGCTTCTTGCATACGGTCAACTGAATTGCAATACATAAAACAAATGCTTAATAGTAAAGAAATCATAGAATTAGAGGAATGCAACACATAACGCTCACATACAGACACATCTGCAGTGTACACATAGCAATGTTAAATAGTTAAGATTAGATACACTTTCTTTAATAATAACCAGTAAAATTTTCTCCAGACTCGGAGCTCTTTTTTGGCCAAATTTATGTTCAAAATGGAGCAAGGCATGGAAAAACCACCGAGTTCGGTGGCTGTGTATTCTGTGTACAATAGTTGCTTAACTTTTGATTGCTTTACATCAGATGACATTAATGAATATTTCTTGTATTTTTTTATCTTATTTCTGCAGTCTTTCTATTTCATACAATCTTTGAGAAACCCTAATGTATTTAGCATCAACTGTGGAATGGGATATAATAAACGTAAACAATCCTATTGTTTACGTTTCTATAAAAAAAATATTGGATATTTTTTATAGAAACGTAAACAATGAGAACATCTGCTGAGAGTGAAAAGGAGTCGCCCCAACCGGGACTCAAATCCGGGTCTTCTGCTTGATATGCTGATTCCTATACTACACAGCCATTGGGACCTACGTGGCGAGTTTAGTTTTTCTGGAAATGATCTCTTCTCACACTGAACATCGTACGTTGTGATAGCACTAGTCATCCCGTACGCATGTGAACAGAGATCAATTTGATACACTTCTCATTGTAGATCAAACATTAACATAAAAATAATGAGAAAACAGGAAAACCGGGTTCGAGTCCCGCTTGAGGAGACTTCTTTCCACTTCCAACAGATTTTCTCATTGTTTTTATAAGAATATATAATTTAGCATTTTCACTTATTAATTAGATCATTTTATATATTACTGTATAACTAAAAAATTATATTTTAATGGTAATTTTGACATGATTTTGCATTAAAATAATATATTAGTAATGTTTATGTAAATCATGTAGTTTGATTTTTAACTTTGTGCAACTTTACTATCAATAAACAATTTTGTGAAAACTTTTTGAGTTTGTGTTCTTTCAGAGTAGTCTTGGGTCAAGGGGCAATTTGATTTGATGATGATGATGATGATGAAGATGATGATGATGATGATGATGAAAGCCATAGCCCTAGTAGAGCCGTAGACGTCTCCTGGCGTTATTTCTTGCCATTTCCATGGTACCATGCCATTCTCGGATATCGTCTATCCATGCTGTTTTCCGTCTTCCTCTCTTGTAGCCTACTTTCCAGGAACTTCACCCTCAATAGTACAAGATACTAACCTATCTATCCTTCGTTTCCAGTGGTAGAATTTAGCAGATTTTTTTCTTTTTATTTATTCTAATAATCTATCCTCTTTTCTTTCTCCAATCAATGATCTGACTCTTTCATTTGTCACTCGGTCATGCCATGTGATGCCTAGGATTTTTCTCCATATCCACATTTCTAATGCTTTTATCCGACCTCTGTCTGTATCTTTTATTGCCCAGCTTTCACACCCATATGTTGCCACAGACTACACTAATGACTTTGCTAATTGCTTCTTATTGCGATTTATTATTCGTGAAAACGAAATCATCTGGCACAATTTGGGTCCCATAGCAGGTTGATTGTCATACGTAATCGTAAGCGTAATCTTCGTAATCCTAAAATAATTTAAATTTGTTACAGGGCCAAACCAAAGAAGGTTTAAGTCGAAACATTTAAAATATAAAACTCATAATTTAAGAGAAGACTTGAATGTAATACAGTTACTAAATGAAATAGAAAGAAATAATACCCTATTCAGACTACCATTGCGAATATCGCATTGCGATCGGTTGTGATGTAATCGGTGGTAATCCAATTCCCGATCACAACCAGTCGCAAATTTCAAAC
>JAOTQE010034386.1:0-10196 GCA_025631205.1 Nesometra sesokonis
TAGTAGGAATATTTTTAATCACGTGGTGCTCTTTCAACCAATCAGTGCAGTTTAAATGTTTGATGTAGAATATAATATCATATAGACAGGCTGACTTAAGTTGATTCCAAAATGACATTGAAAAAAATTTACTTAGAAACTTTTAGCCTTAGGACTTTTCTCTTAGGACTTACTAGTATTTGACTTAAGCAAGTTTGAGTGCATATAGTAAATAATGATGAAGAAGTGTTTGAAAATTGAGATTAGAAATTGAACAAAATTCCATTGTTAAAATATATATGTATTTTTTTTAGAATGTCAAGTTTAAATCTTTCACTTTGAAAAGAAGCCCTCTTGAAGTTGTAGAATTAATTTTAAATAGAAGCTAAAGTTGAAAAGAAGCTCATTTGATTTGGCATTGTTAATATAGGCTAAACATTACATCTGGAATCAAGTAAAACTTCCAAGCAAACTTTCACTAACAAAAATCTGAGTAGATTTAATTTTTTTGGCAATGGCAGTATGGAAGTAAATGTGTATACTCTATTAATTTCATTTTGCTAACCACAAAAGTTGGTTTACTGTATAAGCAGCCTTTTGAATAAATCACCTTCTACACATTCAGTTTTTCTTCAATGCCCTAATCTATTTTAATACAGGGTTCATACACATTCTGTAATTCTTTTAAAGTCCTGAAAAACAAACATGCATTTTCCAGTACTGGAAATTTCTGGAATATACTAATTACCCTTGAATGTCCTCTAAATTTCATTATTTTGAAATTTAGTTGAGGTAAAACATGGCTATCTTCACTTACCTCCAAAGGTTCATTTTTTTAACCAAGCATGGCAAGACCATTGAGTGTCCTTGAAATTTAGGAAATATTTAGATTTAGATTCATGTAACATTTATTCAACCAACAGAAATACATAATAACTAATAAAATATTAAATATAGAAAAACAAAATAAAATATAAGCTGGAATGTCCTTGAAATGTCATTGGATTGTACTTGTTTTAAGGTGGGTGAACCTTGAATACCTCCATGGTTTGAAAAAATGCCCCTTTAATTTTCAACAAGAAATTTACCGATGTAAATTCTACTCGGCCTTTTTACACCAAATATGCATCTGTCTAGGATTTTCACTTGATCTCAGTTTCCTTAATCCGATTCAATTTTCCTATTTTTAAGTTAGTTCCAAGAATGTCACACTAGTTTTGACATTAAGCACTTACTTGAATAAGCAATGGTGAACAAAATATAGAACACTTTGAATTTAACAGATGTAAGCTAGGTATGTAAGAACAATGAAAAAAAATTGTGTGGTGATGCAATTATAGCATTTTACAATGTATATTATAGTGCCAAGATTTTTGTAAAAATTTTATTCATTTCGGCAAAATATAAGATGCAACATAACAGTACAGTAAAATAAAATATAACATTCAACAATAAGCCGAGGAAAGCATTAAAAACAGTCACCGGTAAGGCATGCTACTCCAACAAAATGTGAATTTAGAAAAACAAATTACCATTGATATATAATATTAGTTGAATGATAATCTTGTGGTTTATAAGTAGTTTGGAATTGTGTTTTTCATTCCCAATGTTTGACAAATTAAATTTATTATCACACAGATTGAGTCAGCGTTAAGTCGGTTGCCTCCATCATCTCGCATGTCAAGAAAATTACGAGAAAATGAGGTTTGTATTAAGATTATAAATTAAAAATATAACTAAAATGTTATTGTAATAAATTGATTCATTTGTATAATAGTGTGAATGGTCCATCTCTTTTAAATCACTTTACAAATTACTGTAGTAGAAACCGTATCATATATGGGTCATCTCAACCCAACACATTAAAATCCTTTTATTTTATTTGCATCCTCATGTAAAATATGATTACAAAACTTAAAAACACAATTTGATATAAACTGAACTGAATACAGCTATATGTGGCAGAGCCAAACCAAATGAGACATAAGTCGGAAAATTGAAAATTGAATTTTGTATGGCTTATAAAACTACACATTATTATTTTTAACATGCAAATAAATAATTTTTGTACGATGTTTCTTTGTGAAGTTATTTAAAATGTAAGTTTTGAGAAAACATGCATTTAAAAGTTGTTTATCCGTATCCATTGACTAAGCAAGTTCATTTTAAATTGCATTTTTAAAACATTTTTAGGTCATATATCTGAAAATTGTTAAGGTAGTATGAAAGTTGAATATATAAACCGTATATTTTTTAAATAAAATAAATTTTGCGAAAATTGACCATTTTTAAATCTCTGCCTATTGTGAAAAACTAGCATTTGCGACTTATATCTCATTTGGCTTGGCTCTGCCACATATTTCATGTGTTGATCATACTTTGTAACAATGTTAAGTAGATAAGGCAATCATGTATAGTTTAAAGGTCTATAAAATTGACATTTTAATGAGTACTATTAGTTTATTTTTCGTCGATCATAATTATGAGCTACTAAAATAAAATAATAGTATTCATTAAAATCTTTCAATTATTATCACTTAAAAGTTATGCCACAGTCTAATTTATACATGTTTAAAGATATTGATAAGATACTAATTGTATACAGTATAGTGTGGTATAACACTGCATAAATTTGCTGACCAACTCTTGGCTACTATTGATATTGTTACCCCCTTATAGAAATGTGTAATATTATATAATCAGTTTATAGAGTGCCTGTAGGACATTCTCAAGTTGGTGGCAACTAGATGATTTACCCATTCACTGACTTTCTGTTTTCTTAAGGGTCATTTCATTTCATGCAACAAGTACTGACTTGTATTTGCACTCTTTCGTTCATGCATGAACCAATGCACCAGGGGTCAAGATGTACTGAGTTATTTTATAGTTCACATGAGCCGTTTGTGTACTCTGTGCCTACAGGCTGTAGTCTAAAAAAACCTTGCTCCACCACCATAGCCAGATGCGAATGAGCCTCGAATCCATGCTGTTGTTTATTTTTATGTTCCGCTGTCCCATACGATTTGCACAAATATTTTATATGTAGACAGAAATGCTTCATAAAATTTTTATAGAATTAATAACCTGTATAAGTATTCTACTTATGGTAAATCAAATGCCCTCGTCAAAATTATAGGATCGGATACATTTGTAACATAAATAAAATTAACTTGAAGATACACAAATTAATTTCAAAAGTGGTGTCTCAAAAAAATGGTAAAGAAGGTGATAATTGACATGTCTGTACAAAACAAATAAAATTAGATGCACAGACCTTTTAAGATTTGAAGCAAGTTCTTTGTTTCTTTGTTTAAAAGAATCATTTAGGAGATAATTTTTCAACTGTTATGAACCACAAGTGTTAACCTAAAATATAAACCATATGCTAAAATAAGTATCCTGGACGAAACTTAGAAATGGTCATTTCTGTTTTAATTCTGGAGCACTCCCACTTTGGTTAAATGTCAATTGGATGTTTTGCCATCTCCGGTTGAATTATTTGGCGAGAATTTATATGATTACAGTCAAACATTTGCCTAAGTTGAATTATATTTAAGTCTAAAATTATTAAAGTCTAAGTCTAAGTCTGTTCATGCCAGATTGATGTTTTTATCAATTTACAATCTCTAACTCAATTTTTTCTAAGTTAATTTTTTTAATGCCACTATTTATTTGATTTAAGTTTGACTGTATCTTGTATGAGATACATATTGACAACAGAGTATGATCCAAAAGCAATTGTGGTAATTTGATTTAATTTACTGTAGAAATTTGTGAGTTCTAATATTTCCTTCTTATTCATATTTCCATTCAGAATGAGAAACAGGAAATGACTAAATTTATTATATATGTTGAACTTTAGCTGTTTTAAAGGACTATCACTGACTTTCATTACAATGCTTGATTTTCTAAGATTCTCCACAAATCCCCAAGCAAGTTGCTATAACCTGTATCATAGGTCATGTAACAATCATCTCGGACAACATTCCACAAGTTATGGACTGTGCCCTAAATTTGTCCATGAATTTTCCTCAATGGGCTGCAAACGTACCTTTGGTTAAGGCCAAATCCAGGGTTGTGGATTATTTTTTAAGCTTGCAAAGTCACCTCAGGAATTAAAAGAAAACTTGTAACTATTAAGTTCAGTATATATAACCAGATTACACATGGTCAGAAATCAGGGAAATCAACCCTTTAAAAGCTGCTTCATTGATAAGCAAAGTGATTGCTTTGTTTTTTTTCCCATGGCTGATGTATTGAATGGTTGTGTTGATTTTATTAACCTTCCGTCTTGACCAACACTTCCATTTTTTGATGTTTGCCCTAGTTTGTAAAAAACATACATATTTTTTATATGGCACCGACAAACAAATACACTATATGGCGCTGACAAACATATGTACTGTATGGCACTGACAAACAAACATACCATATGGCACTGACAAATGTACCGTATGGCACTGAAAAACAAATGTATCATATGGCACTAACAAACAAATGTACCGTGTGGCACTGACAAACAAACATACCGTGTGGCACTGACAAACAAACATACCGTATGGCACTGACAAACAAATGTACCGTATGGCACTGACAAACAAACTTACCATATGGCACTAACAAACAAATGTACCGTGTGGCACTAACAAACTAATGTACCGTATGACACTGACAAACAAACTTACCGTATGGCACTGACAAACAAATGTACTGTATGGCACTGACAAACAAACTTACCCTATGACACTAACAAACAAATGTACTGTGTGGCACTGACAAACATACTGTATGGCACTGACAAACAAACTTACCATATGGCACTGACAAACAAATGTACCGTATGGCACTGACAAACAAATGTACCGTATGGCACTGACAAACAAACTTACCATATGGCACTGACAACAAACAAATGTACCGTGTGGCACTGACAAACAAATGTACTGTATGGCACTGACAAACAAACTTAACGTATGGCACTGACAAACAAATGTACCGTGTGGTACTGACAAACAAATGTACCGTGTGACACTGACAAACAAACATACCGTATGGCACTGACAAACAAACTTACCGTATGGCACTGACAAAAGTAAATCCAAAAGTATGAGCATTGACATTTCCGGTATGGAAACATGGTTTAAGTAACTCGCTTATAAAAACAAAGGATGTCAATTTCTGAAAATTTGTATAAAGGCACTTTCCTGCATGAAAACTGATTTAAAAGAGATATTATGAGGAAATAAAATACCATATTGCTCACAGGTAATTAAAACAAAACATACACTGTATAATGTTTTACCTCAAACCTATTTTGTTGATCATTTTATCTCACCTACGATGCAACTTATTTTGTGGTGAGACCTGACAATTAACTTCATCAAAATCTTGTTATTATAGTGTTTCAATTTTACAACTGCAAATTTGGAATGAAAATGGATGATATGTTGGTATAAGATTGTTATGACTCACATACTGTGTATTGTGCCAAATTGTAAGGTATTTGCCAGCCTAGCCAGGCTGCTGGTAATTACACAACTGACATGCATTTCCTATGTTCTTATCCTGTAGGAACAGCTGGAGCTACGCTATGATGAGGTGGTTAGAGAACTTGGTTCTGTACGTATGCTACTACGAAAGTACAACATTTTAAAGACCTCAACATGATTGTGCCTACTACCAAACTAGGGGTAGAGGTCCAATTTGCTGTGTCTGTGCTGTTGGTCCAAGTTGTGTGGTAAATGTAGCATTTTTATTGGACAGATACAAAGCCAACTGATTTAAGAGGCTGGAAAATTTGGGCAGTATTAAGGACAATGTTGTATACAATAAAGCTTAAACAAACTTTGTTTTTAAAATATGAACAAAAACTTTTTTTTTCAAATATTCAAAATCTGAACAATTGTTTTAATTTCAGTACTGATAAATATAATGAATATGTTATTTACTCTATGCAAAGTTAAATATGTCTATTATATCATATAAGTTTTAAAATGCTGCATTGAATTTAAATGTAAAATTGTAAATAATATGTATAGAATATTATATTAAATAAGACCAATAGATAACATTAAATTTACTTTAAATGAATACCAACCAAATAACAATAAAAATTACTTTAACTACAACAACAACAGCAACAAAAATAAAAAATAAACTAGAGGGCACTCCGAGAATGCATAACTTTGGCAATGACAGTCCGTAATTGCACAAGGTTCAATGGCAAAATTTTGTACACTTTTGTCTATGTGGCAACTATACCAGAACTTATGGTTAATTATGGAATTTGACCTTTTACTCAACCTTTACTATGACCTTTGACTCTGCACCTGCAAATTACTGTCACATATGGCATGCACTTTCATACACTTAAATATGAACCAAGTTTGAAGTGTATGTGCCAACTATTCCAGAACTATGGCTGATTATGTGAATTTTACCTTTTGTTCAACCATGACCATGACCTTTCACCCTCCCAGTTCAAATTACGGTCAAATGTGGTGTGGACTTCATACACTTAAATATGAACCGAGTTTGAAGCATACGTGACAACTATGCCAAAACTTATAGCTGATTACATGAATTTGACATTTTGCTTGATCTTGACCTTAAAATTTAATCAGCTCAAAATCTTAAGTCAAAGAACATTGTGGTCAAGTTTCAAGAGTTGCTAATGAAAACTGTGACTTATAGGCTGTTCACAAACAAACACACAGATATGGGCGAAAACATATGAGGCATGACACGGCAAAACCACCAAGTTGTAGGAAAATTGAAAATTGATTTATTGTCAAAATTATGTCACACTTTTCACAACCTGTAAAATGAGCGGTCAATTATCAAAATCGGACAACTATAACTGAAGTTATTGGACAAAATAGACTCAAATTTTCTTTTTATTTGTTTATATTTCCTGTTGTTTATTTGCTTATTTCTCAATAACTTCCTGTGCGACAACTTGGTGGGTTTGCCATGACTAGCCTCATATTACCTTCTCCAACTTCGTTGGTACTGGTAAAAAGGATGGTGATGAGACAATGATAATGGTGATGACAATTTCACTTAAATCATAAAGTAAATACACAATTTTTATTTCTACTGTATTTTAAATGTACATTTTTATATTTATAAAAGTATGTCCATCCAGTAATGTAAAAATTAGAACAGTGTAAATAATGTAGATATTAGTCATTGTTTTAGCTCTAAATTCATTTTCTATATTGTAGTAAAATATGCACAAATCATTGCAGTAATACATGAGCTATTATGGAGTAAATTATGTGCAGTTCTTTTTTTTTTGTCTAAAATTCCATACTACAGAATTTTTAGTGAGATATCAAACATCCTGGTCTTGTTTTATATAATCCATGTTAATGATTATGTAGCGTAAATATCACATGTTCAAATACTATATAGTAGTTCTCACTAATAATAATAATAACAATAGAAATAAAAATATAACAATAAAAACAACAAAAATCACAAATATAGTATGACGATGATGATGATGATGACGACGACATTGATGTCATAATGGGAGACTTCAACACTATATACAATTAGGTCTCGTAACTCGTAAGATCTGGATTTATCGGCCTCTTTAGTTTTAAAAAAATTGTTTATAAGATGGATGCTTGTAGATGTATTAGTTGGAGCTTAGAACAGAAAACAAAAAGAAAACAAGAAAGCAACACAAAAGCAATAATGTGGTTATACTGTAGACAGTCGTTAATTAAATCAGTGTGCAATTTCCGGATAATTAAATAAATCATGCCTGATCTTCAACTACATTCTAAATCTCCATGAAAGTTCCCAGTATTTCATAGGCTGGTTCCAGAGTAACGTATACTTGTTTGATTATTTATATTGCAATTTATATTAAATAGATTTTAAGTGATAAGGAAGGATGAAGCAAATTATATAACGTGCATCATTATTCCTCAATGTACGTTACCAATCATTCTTCTTGTAACTGTTATTGTTAATTAAACTCAAAACATTAATGTTACTAATTCTTCAAGGTTCATGTCTCTGATTCAGATACCAATGCACTCTAGGCCAAAGAACTTTATTTTTCATCTGTGAAACGGAGCACTTTGGAGGCACAGAGTAGGTAAATTGTAGGTTTCCTCAGAGGTGGTCTTGCCTTGTAGAATATTTTCAAGGTGCAGTTTATTATTCCAAATGGCCTAAAAAATCACGCAAAATTGTCAAGTTGAAAACCGGGAACACGCCCACGTCAACCTTGTCCTACCTGTCAGGGGTGCCTCCCTGTTGGGTGTATTGCTCTCCTGTCGGGTAAGTCCATCATTACAGTCTGTTCTTTTGCTGGTTGTTATTCATCTTTGTGTCCTAGTGGCACTCTGTTCACTAACTTTCAACAGAAAAAGTTTATTGACATTTTTTATTTCATATTGCTACGTACAACGGATCGCTCCCGAGTTGCGTTGAGTTGAAAATCGTTAAAGTTGAACCTATCTCAACTTCAACGATTTTCAACTCAATGCAACTCAGTAACTCAACGATCGACAGGAAAACAGGCTTTATGTAAAATTTCTTAAAATCTGCCTCTCGAGACAGCAAAAATCTATTATGTTGGTTTTTGATCACTTTTGAAACTGTCCCCAAGTGTCTTATGCGATAGTGCTCAATACCTAATACTGGTAAGAAAGTATAATACATACTCTAAACAGTACAAGCCATTGTGACAGAATTCAATATTTTGACATAAATTATGTTATCAGGAATGACAGTTTGTCCATAAAATTCCAGCTTATAAGTACCAATACCAAAAGAATATCAGAATTATTATTAAACTAGTTTAATTTATGTTGAAATATTGAATCCTGTCACAATGACATGTATCTCATTGCTTGGGGTATGTATAATAGTTTCTTACTTGAAGTTGTTTAGTGGACCTTTCGGATAACTAAAGCATGCCAAATTTGCGACAAACGTGATATTGAGAAATCTGAAACTCGTAGTATTTTGTTCGGCAATATTTCTTCTTTGTGTGATATGCTATTTAATGTAGGCATAACAATGCAGTATGACCTGTGCTCTTTGTCTATTCCATCAAGATTCCATATTGAATTCAGACAAGATTACTAAGATTATTAAAGATGCGCCATTTGAGAACATATATTAGTATCAGAATTAAAGAATCAGTTTTTTTCAGTTTTTGTTTGAATAATACCAGAGTGTTTAGTAATTAATTAAAATCTTTTAATGGAAGAAATAATGTCTTTAACTTTAATTCATCCTTATGTGAGTGAACCATGTCATGGTTTTAACTGTGCATGGATGTCACCAAGATGAAGTCAGGTCAAACAATACACAATTGCAAAATTAACTGACATTTGGTTGGTTTGAAGATGTTAATAAATAATAAATAGTTATATTTTTTTAGCTCCTTATGCAAAAAGCCTCTATGTGTTAGGTGCTTGAATAAATTGCTTTTGTGCTTTTGTGTAAACAATTCCAGATCCAGATTAGTCCAGCAATGCTGCAGTCCAGTAATGCTGAAGGCTCTATCTATGTTTTAGTGTCTGGAAAGGAAAGACCTGTCAGTTGATGATCTCAAATATTTTGTGTGCTTTGACCTTTGTCACATACAAGCAGAGTTGAGTTGGGCTCATTTAAGTTTTATTTTAATTTAATGTTGTTGATTTCAATACAAAAATAAAGTGAAACAGTACATTATTCAAAAAATACATTTCTATTTATTTTACAGATTACAATATAACAACTACTGTAAGGCAACATAATTATATGTAATTAACTAATCATGTCATCCATTTTCACAAATGCATTACTGTACATTTAAATTTCACAATTCAACAATAGGAATACTCTATATTTAATTAAGGTGTTTGTTTGATACTGGACAGTATGTGAAGAAAGTCAATGTTACAAGAATGTAGATTGAGTACAAAGTAGAAATGTGGATAAATAATATTTTACGAATTAAAAGACGCTTACTATATAACTGTACAATAAAATTTAATGAAAAAAAAGTTTGACGTTTCGGAATGGTTCCAAGATGGTTCTGAAACATCAAACTTTTTTGTCATTAAATTTTATTGTACAAATAATATTTTCAAATGAAAATACAAGCCTGACATGATTGAAAACTTAGTAAATTCTTAAAATTTTATCTGGATTGAGAATTAATTTAGCATTGTTTTACTCTTGCTACACCAATGCTAATTACATAC
>JAOTQE010034397.1:0-10196 GCA_025631205.1 Nesometra sesokonis
CTATGGAACGCAATGGGTGCCTTTTAATCGTCTTTCACGAATTAAACCGAATCACCGTCTTGAACCAAGACTATATAAAAGGGGGCCTACTTTGACGATATTAGAGGGGGCGTGCGCCGTTCGCCTACTCACCGCCCCGTTCCACATCAAGCCCTAAGTTAATCCGAGTGTTCAACCAGAACACTCTTACATTATGATTTAACTTAGTTTCTTAAATGTTGCCATGTTATATTAAATCGCCAGTAAAGAATGGACTTAAACTCTTAAGCGCGTGTAGAAAAATGCGTCAAGTGACGCCCCTTCGCACGGGCATTTGCGTCCACGCGCGCCTTTTCTGTACATGTATAATTTTTGCGTATAGGCGTATTTACATCACACTCGGAGGAAGTGTAATTATATTGAAAGTGCAATCTGAATATTATTCAAACTTGTTTAAAAACGTGTATATTTTTAATTAAACATGATTGATAAAATCAAAAATATTAGCTGATGATTCATATAAGGTTTCGAATTGCACAATGAGAAATAAAGAGAATTTTGCGACGCATAAAGGGGAATATTTGTTAAAATACTATTATTTATATGTTTAATGTTCTTCAAAATATGTGTCTTTTATGTGGCTTATTTTGAAAAAATCATTTTCGTCAATATATTGAGAATGAAAATATAATGACGCCCTCTATAACAAGTTATTGCGCAATGATTTGATAAGGATATAAGACTAAATATCAACAATAGATAATTGGGTCGGCTTGGCTAAGCGGTTACTTCGCAAATTCACGGACTTTTGACTATGAGATTCATATATGTACCACTGGCGCTGTCCGGCCTTTTTTGTGCTAAATTAACAGTCCAGAAATCTATCCAAAGTTCAATTGATTAATAAATAAATTAATATTAATCTATTCTTTTCGTTTCTCGGTAGGCCTATTAAGAGACCATCAGTTTATTTTCTGGAAAATTATATAATTAAATAGATTTGATTTTATCTAACTCATTGCAATTTGTATACCAATAATATTATTATTGGTGCGAAACTGATATAATTATGATATAATATATGATATAATTATAAAAGTTGATCCTTATATCACCAGGAGTTACATAACAATTTTATGATGCCTACTTTCAACAGAAAAGGATCATAAATCAGTAAAATAGAAACAAGTTGTATATATTTTGATTAAAAAATAATAATAATCAATGCAATAATATTACTAAACAAATCTGAAAAAAAATTGTAACTTACTAAATGACAACTGCAAAGGAAAAAAAATGAGGTCCCACCGAGATTTGAACTCGGATCGCGAGATTCAGAGTCTCGAGTGCTAACCGTTACACCATGGGACCAGTTGGTGAATCGGTGCGTATCTATGATAGTTGAACTTTTATTATTTTTTCAATAGCTAATACTTAATTTCTACTCAGTATTTGATATTGTTTTGCATATATATGATTTCTATGTGTTAAACAATATGTACCAGTTACTATTTGTATGTCATGCGAGTCAAAAAACACCCGAATGATTGCTCCATTCATATTATTTCCTTATATGGCATAAGAGATATTCCACAAGTAGCCAATGAGAAAGTGTAAGAACACACAATAGGTAGTCTCGCCCATAAACAATACAAGTACAGTTTAGAGCGAAGGACTGCTAAGTAACCGGAGGGAGGCTTACCGAACCAAAACACTCGAAAATATCTACATTTTCCTTGAAAATTGTCGTTACTAATAATTTAGTACGTGTACTGTGTTGTTGAAGATCTCTCAGGCAATACGGTAGTGCTCCACGTGTCTTGTAAGTAGACGGAAAGTCTCACATTATTCAGATAAGGGCAGAGGCTAGGCCGTGACTGCCGAGTTTTTTAAAGTTCTCCCGCGACAGATTTTAGCACCTCTCACCTACATAAGGTCGGTCGTAGGGGCGTGTCACTTTTTTTTAGGCGAAGTTTTTTTTGTGTGAGGCGTAGCCGCTGGAAACAGTGTTGTAGTGTAGGTCTATGTATGTAGGCTACAAGGCTAGTCTAGTTCATTTCTACTAACTCTTCTGCACAGTTTTTCTTGTTTATGCAATTGCTTCGACATCTGATACATTCGTCATACAATGAGTATGAAAAGTTAAAATAGATATTTAAGCATGCACAACAAACTTTTATTAATAATTTATTTTTAAGTACTATCAGTTATTTTCTTATAGTAGTATTATACAGACCTACTTGACAAACAGGGGTGTGGACTGTGGGCAGGGCCAAATCACACGCCCCCATCCGAACTCGCACACAAATGCCCATGCGATTAACAAATAGGAGCGTCACCTGATGCGCTTGACTAGATGGATTAGTTATGAGATCATACTTCAATGCATTATTTTATAAGGATATCTCTGATTGTAAAAAATGTAAATCACCTTCCAAGACATACCCTACTGCTCATAATAAGGCCAAAGCTTAGAAGCTTAATTCTAGCGTGAAGAGGATAAGAGTTGATACTCCCCCTATCGCAGGTTACTTCCCAGAAATTTGACACTACCCATAGTATACAGTATCTACAGTAGATAGACTGAAACTATACTATATGTGTAAGCTTTAAAAAAAAGTATTCACCAAGCTGCAGTGGAGACTGGAATTCTCATTAAACCAAAATAAAAGTGATGTCTTTTGGCAAATACGTACGGCTAAGAAAAAATTGACCCCAGAATGAGCAGGGGCGGACTTAGGTGGGGGCCCAGTCGGCGCATGCCCCCCATTATCATCAAAACGTAGATGCGCCCGCCGCCCCCCCCCCCCATAATCAAATTCTTTAAGGGTCTGATAAACTTTACCTGCCGACCAGTGAGAAAAAATCCAATGACCCTGGCACCTTGTTTCTTTGGGGGATGAATAAAATACATTTTTTATGCCATGTAATAAAGAAATTAAATACACAGTAAACACAGGTAAAAATGAAAACGGAATACTGAGCTGACCTAGTAATTTTGTCATGATTATTAGGAAACCTTGTTTTATTTCATTTGACCTATTTTAAATGGAATTAGTAGGTTTTCCTCCCGGTCATTCATGATACAATCCTCTCTCATTAATGCATCCTGTCTTTCTGTTACATTTGAACTATTCCAGAATAGCCTGAGCAAAGTTTTTAGTCATACTGTATGTTTAGATAGGATATTTAATATAAACTGGACATATTCTTAAAAAAAACGGAATTGATATGTCAAAAACTTTAAAATATAAGATAAAAATAATACAAATATTGTTTTCCCAAACACTTTATAAGTTGAGCTTTTACTACTAACTTCCTAACTCCTTTTTATCCCTTTGCATGGATGGTATACTGCGATCTGTTAAAATTTCTCTAACTTATCCACTTGTTGCTCTAAACTCTTCTTGGAAGTTGTTGATGACCTCCGTTTTTACATTGGCAGTTCAAACATTGTGAAATGCGAGAAGTCTTAGTTGATGTTTTTTTTTATTATACAGTACAGTATGTTCTTTACAACACAAAGTATAATTATTATCAGCATGGAGGAATATTCAGACAACACTTCCAAAACTGAACATATCCTTTGGACCATCCATTTTGTTAGATTCTCGAATACACTTTACTGATTCGGTTTAGAGAGGTTCAACTTTATCTAGCCTATGCTTACTGATTTTGGGATTTAATCCATTTAGTACACATACTATCCTTTGCAAACTTGTGTGAAATTTTTAGGTGTTAGTCGGGCAGTCACTGCTTCGTGTGATGATCGCACAACTAAACCGTTGCTAACTGTGTGTGTGGTTGCCAGGCACGATGACAGTCTTCAACTCATTAGGTTTTTTTTAGTATTTTCCCTGTTGAGTTACTAAAAAAACAGCCGAGGAGGAGAAGACTGTCATCACGTCTGGCAACTATAAACGCAGGGGCTACAGTTTTGTCGTGTGAGCGTCACACAACGCAGTGAGTGCCCGGCTTTAGCCAGCAAGCATCAAAGACTAAGATGACTGAATGAACTTGGTATGCAACCATTGATTAGGAAATCCAATCAATATCATGCAGAATATCTGCTCATATCTATGCCAATTTCTACAATCAACATTGGAATTTCCAGTCAATATTATTGTAACACTGTACAATACTGCCACATTATTATATTATACCCATTCCTAAATTTGGGGGATGGGTGTAGGGGATCCCCTAATATTTTGAGGTGCTCTTTTTCAGCTTGTAAGAATAAAACCCATTTTGTTGGAGACACAAATCTTTGCCAGACCATCTCTTTTTTGTGTGACAACTGTGAGTTACGGCCTTTTTTTATAATTTTGAAGTGTCCTTTGCTTCTGAACCGTTCTTGTCAATCCTACCAATTTAGGCAGTACAGTAGGCCACCATATGTTTCTATTTTCTACCGTCTACCGATTTTGTAAGATGTTCCTACCGCTTTTACAAAGAATAAATTATTATTGAAAATCGAGAATCTACTTAAAACATATTAAGCAAAATGTTATAAAAAAGGAACATAAACCTGGGAAATCATGGAAAATAGCCAAAATAACTTTTTATTTGCTTGTCAAATTTCAACTTCAAACCCACAAGGTGAGCATGCCTGGAAGTGTGTTGGCAGGTATACCTAACCCCACCTTATCAGGATCCACCCCCAGTACATTTTCATTAATATGTAAACTTGATTTATGCTGTCAACATAATTTGATTTTATTATGCTAACATAACTTAATGTTGCTATAAGCATGCTAATAACCTCAAGTAACCCTATCCACTGTGGTTAACTTTAAAGTGTTGATGACTCAATGTTTTACCACACCTTTACACTTGGAAAAGGGCTTGACGATTCAGCTCTTTATGACATGCGCAGACCTCTCTCAGGATTTTAAACACTGTACTGACTAGGGTATAAATCTACCCTTGGGCATACAGTAAGCCCACCCCCTCCCCCACCACGTTTGGGAAGCCTGCTGCAAATTTCTCAGGGAAGCCT
The DNA here is from genome assembly GCA_025631205.1 of Nesometra sesokonis. Classification (NCBI taxonomy): domain Eukaryota; kingdom Metazoa; phylum Echinodermata; class Crinoidea; order Comatulida; family Antedonidae; genus Nesometra; species Nesometra sesokonis. The sequence goes on from JAOTQE010034397.1 coordinate 4,979, forward strand.
GCTGCAAATTTCTCTAAAGTTTCATAAAGGCAGTCTAAATAGCCTACAGTAGGTCTCAATTTTTTGGAGGTTTTTATCTGATGTGACTGTTGGATATGGACTGTGGCCTGATACTTTTAGATAGTTACTAAGCAACTATTCATGGCAATCACAATATTAGATCAATATTGATAGCACTTTGTGGCAATTAAAATGTGCCCATACACTTGAAAACTGTGACAAACAAACCAAGAGTCTTTCTGAGCTCAAATTTAACCAAGGTATCAAGGCCATTTGCTTTTGGTGCCCTCTCAATCGGTCTCAGTTCCATAAAATAATTGACCATCATTAAGGCCACTTTTTTGGTCCTCACGAAGCGGACCTTAGAACCTCACTCATTGATGTTGTTGGAGTTGTTGTTGTGACCACACAACTTTAAAAGAGCCCAGCATCGCCAGTTTTCAACTGACGTGCTTGAAATTGTGCATACATAAATTAGCCAGCCATATCCCAGCTTATCAACAAGTTGTAAAAGTGGCCCTATAAATAAATTCCATCATAAGTCATAACATTGCATAACATTAGATGCTCTGAGTTATATTGCACCTACTTTATATAATGTAGTGCCTGCTAGTGCTAATGTAAAGGAATGCGGCAGGCCTGAGCAAACCCACTTGCCCGACACCCGGGACAAGTGTTTTTTACAATCGGACAACTAAATTTATGGGACCCACTTGTCCGTGGACAAGTATTTTTAGCTTAAGCCTAGATCCTGACATCCACCTTTTGACAGTATGTTGTAGAATAGCCCAAACTTTGACGTACTACTGCAGGGATGTAGCTAGATAAATCCAAGGGTGGCCAGCAACAATGTATGGGTGGGTGGTATGATGACTAAAAGCAGTATTTTTACCTTTTTCAGAGGCTTAGGGTGGCAGGGTGAAATTAGGCTGGGTGGAAGGCCTTAAAATAAGCTTTAGGGTGGGTGGGACATTTTTAGGGTGGGTGGCCCCGACCACCTCCGCCCTGCATAATTACATCCCTGCTACTGTAGTCTATTTTTTTAAATGTAAATTAGTTTCTATTTTTAGGTATTGCGCAAAAGCGAGACAAGTAAATTATTTTTCGGACAAGTGAATTTTCTAAAGGTACTTGCCCTGGGACAAGTGTAAAAAAATTTAATTCCCTCACCCCTGTGCGGTAATTCAAATTGATTTAAAATTAAGTTTAAAAAATATTTTTTATCTGTCCATGATTCCTAATTTTTAATGTATATATTTTTATATTTTTTAAACGTTGAATTTTATTGATATTTTATGTATTGACGCTGCATGCAGTATACAGTGTTTTTGGTATTTTAGACGAGGGCCCCTGGATATCAGCTGACCTGCGGGTATATATATCATCATAGAATAAATTTGTAATAAAATTGAGCGGATCTAGCCGAGGTGGAAAAAGGGGGCCCGAAGCTAAGTTGGACAAGCGCAGATATGAGGTTTTAATAGGAACATGAAAACAATAGGAATTTTTCTCTGCCAATGCTCTCTGGTGCACTTTTAGCATCCCAAAATTGTGCAAAACTTGGGATCTGCGCCTGAAAATAAATAAAATTGCATGGAGTCTTTGGTCCATAGGTTTGTTTTGAACTTTTCTAGTATACATAATCTATTAAAAAGATAGAGATAATTGCACTAATTTGACTTGTTAGCGTTCCAACTAAAGGAAACCAACTCCCTTGGTTGAATAAATTAGTCCTTCATACTATTATCACTAAGCTTATCATTGCTGCTATGCCAGTAGTAAACAATGTTGTATAAATGCAGTTAATAGACTTGTTCGTTCTATAGAATACCTCTGCATTATTTCCATATGTTCAATCATGCCATCATTTTTACATCAATGACAGTGTATATTCTGAAGAAATTTATTTTTTGTTGACCTCTCATTCGTAGCCTTCAAAAGATCTCTGTTGAACAAGACTATTGTTATTTTAAACAGATGCAGATCCAGGCCTCATTGAGGACTCAAGTTCTTTTCAAATGTTCTGATTTTAATGCCTACCATCTTCTATAGTGTTGTATCAATTAAAATATCAATTTGCTTTTACAAGATAGGATCAGTTTACAAGATAAACTGCAATATTATGTCTGGCTTAATAATAAATAGTAATGTTACTAAATTAATAGTAAGCTAATCAATAATACAAATATCACCATCCCATGGGACTGTAAAAGTTTGGTTATGTTGGATCCAGGAATTTCTTTAGACTGGTCTACCAATATTTGTGGCTGTTAGTGCCAGAATAGACAACATAAATACGCAGGAGAGACAAGCACATATGTAACATCGGAAAGAAAAGGCACAAACGCAGAAAGGACAAGCACATCTTTGGAACAGATTAACTAAATTGAGACATTGATTGGTTTTCCGGTGGCAAGTTTTGAGTGAGTTGCCTGTAATAGCACAATCTCATATCATAAAATCTTCACACAGTTACGTTCCATTCTGCTGTCACAAGTGTCAACAATTCAATGATAGAGTAGGCTATTATAGAGACCTCATTCTGTTGCAACAACAGTACTAGTAGAGGGTGCTAGACATACTGTATGGGCCAGTATAGGTGACTTTTCGATGTTGAAAGAGGATGCATTATACATTGCTAACTGTGTTTAGGTAGGGCCATGCCCTAGAGCCTGCCTAGCCTACTGTAGTTCTTTACTCATCTAGGGTTTCTGAGTTAGGACTATAATAGTATGCCTGATATATAAAAATAAACCTATGCACCTACTGTATATTGTTCAGTCTTTAACATTTCACACGATAAAAGGTTTGTCAGAACATTTGTAAATATATTAAGCTCTTAACATCAAAAGTCATCTGTACTACCGCAAATGTCTATTGCCCTCAGCTTCTATACTGCTTTTAAATTCACCTATCAATTACAGTACTATCACCAAATGTCTTGAGCCCTCTGCTCCTATAGTTCCCAGGAAATTTGCCATACTGCCCCAAAAAATTAATGCTTTAGTTTTGTCTTATCTCATGATCATCATTACTGTTTGTAAAATTGAAATTGTGTAAAACATTTTTTTTTCAAAAATCCTGTCCTTCGACTGTAACAATTTTTAGGCCTTATTTCTGTAGGCTTACAGTACCTGGCTTAATTTAAGTCATTAGCCTTGCCGCTGTCCTTCCACCTAAGCCTGTCAAATCTTATTTGGTGAACTAATTAATTGCTACAGTAATTAGATTCAGATCTTTTTCTAACTTCTTGCAGTAATCATTGTTTCCTTGTTTTATTTATAAAACTGCACTTTTGATTAAACAATTAACAATTAGTACTTCAGCATATCGCCAGGTTTTGATATCTTTGTTTGAGAGCTTGCAGAATTTTTAAACATATTACAGTACTTGCCACATGCGGAACCATTTTTAAAAATTACAGTCAACCTTCTCATTTATGAACTTGTCATTTACAAACCCTCTATTTTACAAACTATTCTGTCAATGCCGTCAGTAAAATAATGGCCACTGATGTAATTATTTGATAAATTTTATCTTTGATATTTTTTATTTTTCATATTTTATTCCTCCTAGTTCATTTAAACAGCATTGTTTAACAACCCAGAAAACAAAATAAACACAAATAAATGTTTGGAGGCCTTACTTGACCAGTTTTCATGAACCTTCTCATTTACAAACTTTCTCATTTACAAACACCTTCCAGCCCAAGGGGTGTGTAAATGAGGAGGTCGACTGTACATGAAACAATCTGCACTTGTCTCGTAAGTTTTTTTATGAATGTAAAACATTGGCAATTCATACTCATAGACTATACAGTTACTGTTAGGCCAACATGTTGCCCTATTGATAATTTGATTTTTATTTAGTTTTCAAAGAATACAAATTCACTTATTTCAATTCAGGAACTGGTATTTGAAATTTGAAATTTTAAATCTTGCTGTTTTTTCCCACTTTGATTATTTTCATGGCTAGTTTTACCATAAGCTATGGTAAAACTTGTAAAGTAAACTATGTAATTCTAGGTCACAACTCATTAATTGCCAAAGTGACCAATGATTACCATTCTGTAATAAATTTACCCGAGTCATGCTGTCCGCTTTGACATTTCCAGGCTAGTTAAACTACACATTTTACTCCAGAAAACCAGCAGATGGGGTTAGATGGATTGAGATTTTTTAGGTTGTCCGCACTGAAATTCTTTCGAATTAACTACCCAGTGAGTGTTAGTTTTACCGGAATAAGTCCAGTGAAAATTGCGCCGTAACTCCTATTTTCTCAGAAAAAGAATGAACGAAGTTTGTTACCAAGCAGGAAATTGCAATGGAAACAGCACAACTGAGGTAAACATTGAATGGTCCACATTGGTCTGTTGGGCACTTTGATTTGTGGCCTTGGGTAATACAAGTCCAAAAAATTAACTTTGTATGTTAAATAATCTCAGTGTGAACAGTAACAAGTTTTCACCTTTGAAATTGTATTCATGACCTTGGAAAATCTAGTGTGGTTGAGGTTTTAGATTGATATTGAATGTTAGATGAAATTAACTTTTACCAGGGATGTAGCTAAATAGATCCAAGGGTGGCCAGCAACAATGTATGGGTGGGTGGTATGATGACTAAAAACAGTATTTTTACCTTTTTCAGAGGCTTAGGGTTGGTGGCAGGGTGAAATTAGGCTGGGTGGAAGGCCTTAAAATAAGCTTTAGGGTGGGTGGGACATTTTTAGGGTGGATGGCCCCGCCGACCTCCGCCCTACATAATTACATCCCTGCTTTTACATGCGTAACTTTTAACTTTACTGAAAAATAAAAAAATCTAACTACAACTATACAGAAAATACTTAAGGTGTGATTGCATCTGACAATAAAAAAAGGTTAATTCAGTTAACAGACTTGCTTGGTTTGCCAATTATTGACCACAATGAAAGCTTTGAATTGTGGTAGCGGACATTATGCAGTATCACTGTCGGGAAATTGTAATGCAGAAGATGTAAATCAGGGCTTATTGTATGCAAAATTTCTTTCCTGTTTCGAACTGTGAAATTGTGTTCACCCACAAAGCTTTCTAAACAGTTGCACTTCATTTCTTCAAAGTGAAACCGATCGAATATGGCATGTAACAAAAACTACCTATTTTACATACAGATCCTATTGATTGAGAAAAGTTTGGATGAATTCAGTTGATAATTAATCTGAATGCAGGTGCAGATTTGGGGG
>JAOTQE010034408.1:0-10195 GCA_025631205.1 Nesometra sesokonis
AATTCTCATTTCTTTTGTTTTAGTTATGTTTAATTCTAGAAAATTATCCTCACAATATTTGGTAAAACGATAAATCTACTATATTTTCAGGTTAGTAAGAGTGAATGTACTATGAAATGTTACTGATCGAAATACCAAAATCATGGAATGTTTCAAAATCACTATAGTAAACTATTTACATTACTACTCCTCCACTGCGAATGGAACTTGTATACAGTTAATAGATGCAATAAACGATTGCTTTTCAGCCAGGCTTAAATGCTGCGCCATTAACAAAGTTTAAGTTCATGTGCCCGAGGGACTTTCAGATTGATGATCCACTCTGGCATGGTTGAAGAAGAAATCATTGAGACGACGAGCTAGAACACAAGATTCATCGATTGAATCTACCGATGGAATATATTCATGAGTTGGCTTCCAAGATCGTGAAAAAACTGGAATCAAAGTGTATAGATTCAGATGTTTAATATAAACAAAATTATCTAGTTGAATTCTATTTATATCATGAAAAAATCTACTGCTAATTTAGTATAATATTTGAAGCATATTTTGCAAAAATAAGAATTTTTTCCCTCAACTCGTAGTCACCAAAGATAGCATAGTCAGTGCTGTACTTGGGATGATTGACCTAAGGTCAACATCCTATAGTAGGGTCTTTGCTTCACGTGGGTTTTTAATTGGGTAGTTCTTTTCATGCTTTTAATTAGGTAGTTCTTTTTATATATATTCAGGAGATTTCATGTCATTCGGGGGATATCTTATTTGGGGCATTTGTTCATTGATAAGGCAATAAAGTTAATATTGAAAGCTACATTGGTGTTGACGTAGGTTTGTACGAAACCCTCAAAATTATAGATTGTTGTACTGTAGAATAAGCCTATCTCCAAACCTAACTGTTATTCCACACTTAAGATAGATGGGCTTATACTACATTAAGTATGGTATAAGCCCAACTCACAATCCTAACTGCAACCGCAGGGTGCATGAGCACACCCCTTCAAAGGGAAAAAAAGTATAAAAATTAAGACACAAATTTGAATATCTTGACCTCAACACCCTTCAGTGGAAATGACACCCCCCTCCCCATTACTCTTCAGAGGAAAATGACCATACTGTGCGGTAAAAGCACCACAAAATCATAAATGGCACTATAAAGAATGTGCACAATGGGCGACAATAGGCAAAATAGCATTTTTTTGGCTTGTCAAAATCCAACCCAAGTTTGAGCACACCCTTCGACAATTCCTGGATATGGCCCTGTCAGTGTATTTTATATATTTTATCTGTACCACGACCAAGTTAAGTTAATTTCTAATAATACTAGAATATTTTAATCTGGTATTATTTTTGGGCACCTACATAAATGTCAAAGTCTGTACCAAACCCACGTTTGGAAATTTGTTAAATCAGCACATTAATTTGAAAAAATCCCACATCAGCCTCTATAAGTTTCCTATTCGGTATCTAACCAAACCATTGGAAACTAATTAGTAGTATAAATAATATTATCCTCATAGGTCAATTAACACGATTTATGGTCATTAGCCTTGCGAGTTGAAATTAGATAAATCTAATAAGAGCTTAATAATATTCAAATCCCGATTTTAATCTTAAAAATAGCAATTTCAAAATAACGTACACACTTGTAATAGGTTCTGTAGCAAAATTAGTTATTTTAAAACAACAGTGCAAGATATTTTTAAATGTATTTATTCAGTTTATTTAGTCATTAAAACATGCACTAAGTTACACATTAATTCTTATGTTATTCGCTTTAGAGGGCAACATTAATATTTTTATATACTGACGTACTTAATAATTTCCTCAATATTTACCCCTTTTTTCTTTATCTCTTGTTTATAAGGCATGTCATGGCAAAATGCAGTTAATATTGAAACCATATTAGATTTATTGTAAACCTTAAAATAAAGGGTCAATTGGATAGCTAGAACCAAAGTTATGGAACGAAATGAAAACAAAAATCCTTTTTATATGTTTACATTTCTTGCCGTTTATTTGCTTATTTCTCAATAACTTCTTGCATGACAACTTGGTGGTTTGTCATACCTTGCCCTATTTGTAGATGTACAATCCATATTCCCAAAACCAACCTTTTGAATGAACCAAATTTCATGGTAAATAGGACCTTTTTGAAGTCCCAAAATTATGAAACCAAATTAAATATAAATAAACTTGACCCTCTCTAAACCAAACCGTCTGAATAACTGAAAATGAACAATCCGAAAAGTGGTCAGTGTTGGGAGGTTTGAGTGCTACTAGGAAGTATATGTAGTTCATACTATAGCTTGTGTTGGCAATAGCTAATAGTGTTTGAATCTTGAACTCAGTTGCTTCATTTCAGGCCGTTCATAGAAAGTGAGAACATAAGCTTTTAAGTAAGCAATGCCATAAATCTTTTAAGTATACACAAACCCGCAGCTATAATTCACCGCCATCACCATGACAAAAATCATCTTGGGTGCTATGTGGACAAACAAGCAAAATAAGTCTACATCAGCTAGGCTGACCTCATCTGAACCTCAATATCCTACTACCAGCTGTTTCAGAATGAAGTTTTTTTAATTGTCTTCGTTCTAGTATCACTGGATAAATAATTAGAGCACGAAGACAATCAATTATAATTACTTAATGAATAAACAACATGATACATAGACCTAGTTATAGTGTGAGAAAGATCATGGGACATTAATTCTATCATTAATTATCAGATACACACATCAATTGATATATCTATTTGGTTTATAAAATGTACATCTTTCATTCTATTTTTCAAGTTCAATATCTTTGTATAATTAGTGATAATTTATTGTATCATTCACTCATTCATCTGGCTTATTTCTGAACTTCCTGTTCATTTAAAACTGTAAAGTTTTTTTTCTTAATTTGTTTACTTGCCACATACAGAATGAGAACTACATCATGTTTTCTAAATTAATTCAAATTATGAGGTTTAGGGGGTGGTGTTATGTTGTGGGAAAGAACTTAGTATTCAGCCAGATTCGAACCCAAGTCCTCGAGAATGGAAGGCAAGCATGTCGACCACTAAACTAGAATGCTAATCCTAATGTTGCTGTATGACATCTTCAGGAATAATTCAACTTAATTATGTAATCATCAGGAATGATCATTCCTTATGATGACATAATTTATGTCGAAATTTTGAATCCTGTCACGATGGCATGTATCTTATGTAGTATACTTTGTTACTTTTCTGTGTTATAGAATGCTAATCATTTACAATTAGAATTTACATTTATTAATAACAGCATTAAGGTTAAAAGTTAATATTATGACAAAGATGGTTATATAATAATAAAAGGAAACAGTCAGTATATTTAATAATTTTTTATGATTATTCTTTAATGAGGTGCACAATTGCAGTTAATTTACTGTAGAAACATTAAATACTGATGCATATTTGTTGAATAATTCTACTGCAAATATTACTTTTCACATTTCAACTGCATACATGTGATTATAGTAATTAATTAGTTATGGACAAAAATAACTGCACAAGAACAATTTAATACACAGCATCAACACAATGAAAAGCATATAATTTTGCACCCTACTTCAAGTAGTATCCCTGTAGAAAATGAAAGTGGGATCCCAGTGACATCAGCAGGGATCCCAGTGGGATGGCCAATTCACACTGGGATTTGATCATCCCATTGGGATCCAAGTAGGATTAATTCACACAATGTCAGGATTTACCAAGATTTATCAAGCAAATAGTATTATACCACATTACCCAATTATATTGACCAAAAAAAAAAAAATTTTCATACCCTTTCAATTGGTTTGGTTATCCCAAAAGTATATTTTGTGCTTAATCTTAAAAAAAAAATAAATGTTTAAAAGAAACTCACCGCTCTCTATGTTATAGGAAAGCTCAGCATTTTTTCCTTTGTCAAGATCGACAGCAGTAACCTGTAGGATGCGAGTGTACGCCGCGGCACTCTCGTACACACGTCCTTGGAACCCATCTGGATAACATGAAGGGGCGTGGTCATTGAAATCCGTAACCCTGATTACGACACGTGTATAGGCTCTCTTTGTGGGTATTCCATGATCCTTCGCCATTATATTAAGTGTGTGCAGCTTTCGGTTCTCGTGGTCTAGTGGTTTTGCAACAGCTATGGTCCCAGTACGGCCATCTATCGTAAATAGACGTTCCCTGGCCGAGTCTGTGTTGTCTAATGCTACGTACGATAGAAGGCTTGCTGAGTCCCTATCTGTCGCCCTCACTGTCAGTATATTACTGTTGACCGGTGTGTTCTCAGAGATGATCACTTCGTATTCTTTTTTGTCAAACACTGGGGCATTATCATTAGAATCCAGGACATTCACTCGCAGCTGAACAAAAAAGTAAAATTATGAAAGATCTAGTGATTAAAAGTTCAAGTTCAAACAGAACGTTTATATACTTCCAGAAATACATTTCAGATATTCAATTTAGATAATAAAGTATATGATTTTATAAAGATTAATAATATTAATTATACGTTTAAAAGTATAAGAAAGTATAATGCATACTCCAAGCAATGAGATACACGCCATTGTGACAGGATTCAATACTTCAACATAAATTATGTCATCATCACCTAATGGTGACATAATTTATGTCGAAATATTGAATCTCATTGCTTGAAGTATGCATTATACTTTCTTACTTGAAGTTGATCAGTAGACCTTTCGGATTTAAAAGTATAATCACATGTAATTAAATGTTTAAACGTATAATTACATACATTGCAGTACCCGCTGCTTCTTGGACTCGAATTCTGACCCTAGTCACTAAGTGAAAGCTCGGTGATCTAGTGGTACGGATGCTAGGATAATTACATGGAGATTATGTGTTTGAGTCCTACTTGGAAAAAACTAAAGCAGACGAGGAGACGATAAACCTACGGTACAAGATACAGGAACAATACATGACAACAAAAGGAATAGAACAAAAAGGTAAAACAAAGCAAAAACTAAGAAACACGTAGGAAAACAAAGAGACTGAAGATCAAATCTCCAGCATGAGTGACTATTTGCATACGCCGTCGGCTTACGTGTGCGGCGGCCTTTACGAATTTGTGGAATGTAGCAATTCACAGACCAATATAAACAAACCAAAAAATGATAGTTGCAAATTTCAAATTTGTGCTTGCCCCTGGATGTCGGAAAAGCGATTCTACAAGTCTTGTATTGGTTACTTACAATCTTTTCTACGTTGTGAGTGCCATCGGTAATGCCGATTTTGAGGTCGTAGTATGCTTTGACTTCCCAATCCAAAGGTAATGCTAACTGAATAATGCCGTTGTTTGGATCAATAAAGAAGGTACTAGTTGGATCACCATCTGAAAATAAATAAAAACTTCATTTTTATATAAAGTTAAAGGTACTCTCATAAGCCACATTCACAAAAAAAATATACTGCAATGTTACCATAACCATGGCAGCATTATTGCTGGTGTAAACCCTTTCACACAGTTCAAATTTCGGTAATATGGCAGTTTCCTGAGTGGAAGGGTACAAGGAAATGCCGAAAAAATGGCAGTATTAATAATAGAGGGGGCTGTTTTTACCAACTGTTCCCACTTTGTCCTTTGTTTGTTTAGTTCTGCTTCAGAATGTAAGCTGGCAATTGTACAGTGGACCCTTTCACACACATCCAGCCTAAACCAGTAACGGTTATTTAAGTGTAATGTGTCTAGGTCTGGGGCGGTCTAACGAATCCCAGTACTGTGCCGGCATTGAAGGAGTATTCTTTCACACTAAAGCCGGCAATCGCGATTAACAGCAATACTTCCATTTTACAGTTCTGTATGAAAAGGATATTCACTGATTTGTTAGAAGTGTATAATAGTTTTAAGCATCAGCCTTGGGCGGTCAGAGGCCTTTATCTCAGTCAGCTAAACTGTTGGTAATCACTCTGTTGTGCACTGATCTGTGGCGATTAATGGTCCCAATTCAAATACACCACACTTGTGTTTCGGTAATAGACTCGAAATACACAAGCTATTATTCCTGATGATGACATAATTTATGTCAAAATAAAGAATCATTGAGAAAAAAGACAAAATAATGTACCTTTGATCTGATAAAATATATCATCCTTATCAGGATCCATAGCGTCCACTGCTTCAATAAATCCACCTACTTCTAACGTTTCTTGTACATCAACAGGCAAGTCTAAATTAAAGAATTCTGGTGGAGAGGGTGAGTTGCGTGGTGGGTTCACAACTGTCAACGAGATCTTAGCTGTCCCTTTCTTCTGCTTAGGAGTTCCTGTATCCAGTACTTCCAACTGTTATATTAAAAAAATGTGTTTTCATTCATTCATTCACCTCAACTTATGACAAGACTTATGTTAGGCTCCATAAAAAAAAAATCATTAGTTTATCACCCCCGCGCTCATCACTTTTGGGGAAATCCCGATTTTTTTTTTTACTCATTTGAATATTCAAACGATCGTTTTTTCTGTTATATTCACTTGAAATGCTTTGGATTTTCTTAACATAAATCAATAAGAACGATCCTCGCGTTCACAACGACGCAGGCCTACACAACTGGGAGTAAGACTACAATTATCAAAACCTGCTGTAGGCTGGTGCACTAGTATGAGTGTTGCATTTACCTGAATCTATAAAAAGATGGACAATCTAGTACGTGAGATCACTACAACATTGGAGGATCGGTTAAAAAAAAAAAAACTCCCGCCCTCATCAGTTTTTATGCTTTGGTAGGGTGATAAACTAATAATTATTTTTATGGGGCCTTAAGCTCACAACTAAATTGTGGTACAAAACTATTCCTTGGCAGACATCAACCCAGTATTTCTGATTGGCTGTTCTGTTTGGCTTTTCTTATTTTATATATTCCACATATGATCTTTCAATATACAATATTCTTCTTATAGTTTACATATTTCTGGACCTAAACCCTTTTTATCCACCTTTTTTCGTTATTTTTTTATGTTTTCTTTTTTTTTAATTAATTACCATCCTTTTAAAAATGTTTTTTTTTTTTACAATGGTATAGTTTACAACAGCCAGGTAATGGAATTGACACTTGTATTTAAAGAAATTATTAAACAGTAAAGCTCAGTCCAGACCAGTGGCGGATCCAAGGGGTGTCCTGGGGGTCACGTGACCCCCTTGGTAAAATTTTGAGGGTCACAAGGTCTGTGTGACCCCTAATAAATTTCAAATAATAAAATGTGATTTACTTGGCTTAGGAAATGTTTATATTCAGCTGGAAGAACGCCTACTTACTGTATAAGGATTAACGGTGGTGCACTTTACCATAACTTTATTTCATACACTTTTGTTAAATTTACCAAGCGTGATCTTGAATGAGCCAGGGGAATTGACCTTTTCCTTTTTTTTTTGCTCGTCAGAAAAATTGCAACCACTCCCACCCGGAGTGGAAAAGTGCGACCCTCCTTTCAGTGGATCCTGGATCCGCCCCTGCAGACTATCAAATTTATTTGACAAAACACTTTGATGATACCCATATATGGTAATGATATTTCTGTGTATGGTAATGGTGTGACATCATCATGAACATAGGCATGTCAAGGTTTTTTGTCAAAGAAAATTTGAGAGTCTGGACTGAGCTTAAAGATTATTAATTTAGTTGAGAATAAACAAATATTATCAATATATTTTGTGGTGAGCATGTGATAATGTTACTAATGAATAAATGATGATAAGATCTAAAAAACTATATTCACCCTAGCACAACATTTTTGAAAATTTGGGTTCGTCTGAATTTTTTTTAGTAGGCTTCTTTTACTTTATTTTCTGTAATTTTACCTTTTTTCCTAATTCTTACAATTTTCGAGATGGATGTATGTGAGGTCTCACCACAAAATAAGTCTCATGGTTGGAAAAAACAAAATTGAGTTATTGGTACCTTCTAATAGAGCACAGTATAAGCTGTAATCCACACTGAATGACATTCACTGGAGAAGTATATCCAAAGATATAAGCTTTTGAAGTTTCAATGTATAAAAATACAGTTTTGAGAAAATTGCCCATAAAAGAATCAACAAATAAACAACTCTATAGACTATAAATCTCAGAAAGTCTGCAAGAATGAACACTGACCTAAAAATTATATTTTAATGAAATATATGTACCATAGTACTGACAACTGATTAAAACTAAATTTCTCAAAAATTTTACTTCTGACCTATTTTGGCGACTATCTCAATTTGATCTCACCTACGATGCGACTCATTTTGTGGTGAGACCTCACATTTTATTCTAAATCGAGAGAGATGAAAGAAAAAAAACGTTGATCTTGATTTGAGAGATATTGGATTGTACGATGACAGGCACTACGTCTCAAGAATTTTGAGAAAGGAAACATTAAAATTGATTTCCTCACATTTCTTCAATATAATTCTAGTAAAAATTCACCAAAAGACAATGGTACTTACGGAAAGAAGGGGATATTCCACAGAAGCATTTAGCGCTTTGCGCGTTGACAGGATTCCGGTCTTAGCATCCAGCGAGAACCGTTGATTATCGTTGCCCTGATTTATGAAGTAACTCAATTCCGCGTTAGGACCAGCATCAATGTCTTTTGCATAAACTCTGAAGATCGGTTGGGCTTCCGATGTTTTGTTCTTAGCGGGAATCTTGGGGCTGTAGTAATTATGCTTGAACCGCGGCTTGTTGTCATTGAGGTCGGTGACTGTTATTTGTACCATGGCTACAGTGCTCATTGGTGGCTCTCCAGTATCATTTATCAAAACCTGTACAGATATCAAATAGACAAGACGTTTAAATGAAAGAAAAAGGGGCACTAGTTCCAAAATGATGGAGTTGAAACTTACACAAAAATATCAATTGTACTTTACATCAAAGCAAAACATTTATTTTGTAAAAATTTATTTTATTTTTATTTCATGTCACATCCAACAGCGAGTTTTCTCATCAATTTCAGAATGAGAACTATGTCATGCTTTCTAAACCAAGTGTCATCACGAGGCTTAAAAATTGGTGCTGTTAGGTTGTAGGACAGTGTGCAGCCGGGTTCAAGCCGGACCTTAAAATTGGAAGCTACAGCACCATTCCACCCAAATGAAAGAAAGATTTAATATATCAAATTATAATTACAGTACTACATTTATTTAATTAAATTATATTTTACAATTTTATTTTGTGTCACATCCAACAGAAATATTGAGGCTTAAGGAGTGGTATTGTGTTAGGTTGTGGGGGAGAACCTGGTATGTCTAGATTCGAACCTGGGACTTCAGGAATGAGAGGCAAGCATGTTAACCACCAAGCTACAATGCCATTCCACTTCACCTTTTTACAGTAGAGCCCTATTTTATATCTACGAAGCCCCATTAGGGACATGGATAAAAAAAATGTTGACTTATTATCTCGTACGTACGAGTTATTATCTCGTATGTACGAGTTATTATCTCGTACGTACGACTTATTATCTCGTACGTACGACTTATTATATCGTACGTACGACTTATTATCTTGTACGTACGACTTATTATCTCGTACGTACGAATTATTATAATCGTTTCGTTTACTTTTCTTGGTACGTACGCGTTATTACTTCGCACGTATGCAGCTCATTCGCGTTACTCTAGTTTGATCACCATGTATGGCCAGTAACGGATTTAAGGGGATTAACAGGCTTAATGCGCCCTTCCTAAAATTTATAGATGTATTAGATGCACAGCGGCTGTATATGGGGGACTTCTAGAGTAATTGGCCTTGTTAACCCAAGGAAGGTTTTTTTGCTTGTCAAAGCCAAATCTGGATTTAAGCCTCCCCCACCCCGCCCCCACCTAAATCGCAATCCTGGATCCGCCCCTGATGACGGTAGACTTGAATGAGATGGACTTCTATTCTGAACCGATGATATAGACCTATTCACTTAAAATGGCAGGAGAAAGAGAGAGAGAGAGAGAGAGAGAGAGAGACTTGTACGAGAGAAACGTACTCCTTACTCCAAACTCTTAACCCAAACTCCGTAAAGCAACGGCCGTACAAGGTTGCAGAGGAGGCGATACCGCGGGATTGGAACCAATTCAAGATGACACGTAGACTCGTATGACAAAGTTAATTTCAACAAGCATTTACAACACAAACGAGCACCATTCCCGATCATCTACAGGTTCCATATTCTAAAATTTTCGCATCTCAAC
>JAOTQE010034419.1:0-10195 GCA_025631205.1 Nesometra sesokonis
GTCACCATAGGATAGGCTTTCTTCATCAGTACTTCTATGATTGAATACGTCTTGTCGAGATCATGAACGTAATTGTCAAGACCCAGTACCGCTCGATTCTTATAGGATCGTTCGGGAACGTACCTCGTGTACAAAATTGCTAAAATTTCCCTGGTAACATATGTGAGATAATTGTCTATATCTTATTTATAAAGTGACCGGCCTGTTCAGCAATGGAATGACCGCGTAACACAGTCCAAAGAAACTATCTGCTGATTTCCATATTTTGATATTTGACTTTGCCTTCGCTTGGCATTTTATTATTGAGTCAAATCTACCAGGCATGGTGGCACATTATAGTGTTGCATGGTAGCCTGGTGATTACCATCCTTACCTTACAATTCTGAGATCATGGGTTCAAACCTGGTTGAACTCTAGGTTCTTTCCCACGACATGACAGCGCCACCCCTAAGCCTCTAAACGAGTCTTGGTTTAGAAAGCATGACATAGTTCTCATACAGTAAAATCCGAGAAAACTCGTTGGATGTGACAAGAAATCAATTTTAAAAGTATGATCAGGAAAAACTAACGATATCCTTATTCAATTGTAAAATTATATCTCTATTATAAAAACTAAAATCATGGTACAGCCACTGATTTTCACAACCGAATAATAATTAGTGAAAACATATTTTACAATTTATTTATTGTTTAAATTTTTGCATGGCAAAACAACTAAATACCTAAAGGTGGCTGCACAATACCTGTGTAAGTATAAAAAAATACTGTTAAGCTTATCAACGTTTTGATTAATATCCTTCGATTGTGGCCATATAGTTTAAGATGACCCCTTGACCCTTGACTCTAGACCCCTGATGATAAACGCCAAAATTTTCTATATTTTTGTACAATGATTTTTAATCACTGTATATTCTGGATTGCCGTTCCATTTTTTCTTTTCTTTTCTTCTTTCTATCTATCGTTTACTTTTTTTAAATTCTAATATTAATGATAATATTATAATAATCTAGGCTTAATATTTTTTTTAATTTAGCACTACTAAAATTAACTACAATCATCAATCATAAATACAATCTTTAACGGTGAAATATTTTAATAATGATTAATAATAAATACAGTATACTATTAATAATAATATTATAGTAATTTAATATTTATTAATTTAACACTACTAAAATTAACTACAATCACTTTCAATCATAAATACAATCCTTAACTGTGAAATATTTTAATAATAATAATTAATAATAAGTATACATTGTTCTACTATCTTTAACATTTTTCAATCTATGTGTCGACTCAAGTCGAAGTTTAGTCTGGTCTCGGGACCATTCTATTGTCACCATTAGATAGACTTTCTTCGTCAGTACTTCTACGAATGGAATGTCTTGTCGTGGAGCCGGAACGCTATTGTCCATACCCATTAGCGTTCGTTTATCGTCTCTTCCACAACTTTACCAAATGCGCAAAATTATTATTATTGTTGATGATCGTCATAAAATTTTGACCAACTGTGACAGATATTCAAGGTGTTCAATTCAAATTTTTCAAGATTTATGACGTATCCGATTTCATTTTCGTATATCGTGAAGTTGCAAAACCTCTCTATCAATTGCATAACACTAATTCATGAAGATCGAAGTATAATAATCAAAACGTTGAAAAACTCAACACCTCCTTTTCGGAAATACATACTATTTAATAATTTAGTTTAGTTTCAACAGAAACACAATGATTACAACTAAATCATAGATAAAATTGTTGACTGTGATTTTTACTTTTTTAAACTTTTGTTTTGTTTTTTTTTTAGCAATAGCATTTGGTGTGAAGGTTCTGATTACGCATGTGAATGGATTAGAGGCAGGTTTTGTAGACGATTTATATAACAAACAATCTGTGCTTTTTCTTCAGTATGAAGAGGAGATTTGCAATTCTGTAAGTAGAATATTGTACAATATTGTAAGTACAATATTTGTAAGTACAATATTGTACAATATTGTAAGTACAATATTGTACAATAATGTAAGTACAATATTGTATTATAGTACACTATTGGAACAATATTTACTCTACAGCGCCACTCCTTTATTCTACTCTGGTTGTATTATAGATTTATTATTTACGGCTAGATGGTAAACTTAACACTGTAGAATTGTAGTCCCATGTAGGCTCCTTCTATCGTCAGCCTTCGTCGTAAACACGTAAGTTAAATAATAATAACTGTTTTACAATTATTGTATTTCTAACAACCTTTTTCATTATTTAAATGCCACATAATTTATGTTGTTAATGTCTTTATATTTGGATTGAATTTAATTTTATTTATTCATAAATTTGGAACTTCTATATTGATGCGCAATTTTGACGTAGCAACAGCGTTAGAACGTAACACAATTTGATTGGTTGGATACCGGAATAGTAGATGCTTCGATGGAACTGCAATTTGGGGCTATGTATTTTGTGGAAGTTCACCAAATACACGAAATAATAAATCTATGGGTTGTATATATCTTCAAATTAATTTTCTATTAAAATTCCCTCAATGGCATCAGTAGTGAATACAATTTATTTTTTTTTAATGAAGTGAAGTGACTATTTTCGCGCCGAACCTCTAAGCGGATACGACCAAGAGGGACAAGGGAAGAACAGCAGTGCGGTAGCCTATACTTTGAATGGAAAGGAATTGAGTTGGAACAAAACTACCAAGAAATGCGTGGAAAATCCGATTAAGTCGCATAAAAATAATGCGGCACATCATGTTGAAGTCAAATGGGCATGTGTCGTCAGTTAATTGCGCCTAGTGGAGTCTTGTGACCAAATTCACTGATGTAGAAAATGATATTCTCAGCAGCTGATTTACGTTTACGAATTAGAGACAGCGGTAAACTTTGAGTACGGTAACTCACATGGCGTAAGGGTTAAGTGTACAGCCACCTACGATGAGTTACATGCCGTAACAGTTAAGTGTACAGCCACCTACGATGAGTTACATGGCGTAACGGGTAAGTGTACAGCCACCTACGATGAGTTACATGCCGTAACGGTTAAGTGTACAGCCACCTACGATGAGTTACATGGCGTAACGGTTAAGTGTACAGCCATCGACATGATGAGTTTGAGGTTCAAGTGCTGGATATAAAAAATTCATTAGCCCAACCCGCCCTCTATAAAGTCACGTTAGAAAACCACTCTACCAGTGGTTTTGAGTTTTTAACACCTCATTCAGCTGGAGCGAATTGAAGAATATTTGGAAAATAATAGCCTACTGATCAATGAAGACAGTGAACTATTTAAAGAATGTGTGAAATATCACACTAATCCCATTAAATATGGCTAAATGCCAAGGTGACTATATGGAGGGTTCATTGCATTTGGCTAATGCATGACATTTTGTGCGCCAAAACTACATTAATGAGGATTCCTTTTCAGGCTGATTTTTAATTCCAACCTTAGCATTGTAAGAATATTGTTTAGACTTTGTACTCGTAAATTACACTCAGTCCAGACTATCAAACTTATTTGACAAAAAACTTTGATCAAATCCATATATGGTATTGATATTTCTATGTATGGTCATGGTGTGACATCATCATGACCATTATAGGCATGTCAAAGTTTTTTGTCTGGACTGAGGTTTAGGGTGGTAGATTGTGTTATATCTATACACAATGACATTACACTTTCCGAAATTCCAGTAAACCAGACGATCTTTTTGTATATCAAATTACAGATTAAACAACCACTCAACCACTAATTGGAAACAATTTTGTTGGGCGCTATTTTGTAAAAAAAAAATGTTGTATTGTTTGCTCCTCAGGTAAAGTCAATATGTGATAAGAGTAATGAGATAAAAACTAACGTAAATCTATGTTCAGTAACTGGTTTTGAGCCAGGAAGCATCATCGCGAATCTACAGCTGGAGTTCACAGAGGGCGCCACCAATGTAGAACAGTTACAAATGGTACTGTTAGACGCATTGGTTGGTACTAATACATTGCCAGGAACCAATTTTATGATTAATGCTTCATCAATACTTGTGATAAAAAGTAAGTTAAATTTTCACATAAATTGCGTGCTCATTCATTTTTTAATTATCAATGAATTCCATTGGTCCACCGATCCTTCCTTAAACAATGCTTGGTTACCTTAATGCATTTAATGCAATGAATGCCATGTTTCAGTAGGCTATTTGTTGTTGAAGTACTCTTGAATTTGCTGCATGGTGATGAGATGTCAATAGTTTTGAACCGCCGCTCACTCACAAAGCGGTAAACTAACGTTAGTTTATCGAATTATAGGGGAAGTATAATCTCAAATCTCAGAGTACAATGCTAAAATGCATACAGTAAATTAAGATGTAAATATGTTAAAATATATTGAAAGAGTATTTAATGAATTGGACAATTGGCTGAAGTTACACAGGGACTGAAGGAAATTTCTGAAATTACCACTCATAAAATGCCAAATGCAATATATTACATTAGCGTATTACATTAGGCAGTACCTTAATTGTTTGAGTTTAATTAATAATTTTGGAATGCATGTTTTCAGGATCTTCCTACGGAAAAAAATTGTACTCGCTGTCACTAAATATTGCACACGTCTAAGCGCGTTAAGTGTATTTACACGGCTCATACAATGTTTTTGGTATTCTCCCCAGGGAGTACAATATTACATATATTGTTTTTGTTATTTCCTCCTCAAGGGAATGCAGTATTACGTATATTACATATATTTCCTAAAAGACAACACGACCAGATGAGTTACATATTTACCGCAACGATATGCAAAAATAATGTTGAACAATAATTGTGACATAACTATTGAGAAATAAAAGATATGACAATAATTTGAATTTTTGTTTGAATAAACTACTATATTTATTACGCCAAATTGTTCATGTTAGAGAGATTTCTTTATGATTATAATTTTTTTTAAACAATAAGGTATATTTATTGTATTTTTTCCTTTGATTTTTAGTTGAATCCTGCTCTTTCGACTTCTGTAAAAACAATGGAACATGTTTTGATGATGTGCAACCACCTAGATGCGAATGTCCTTCCGGTTACTATGGTGACAGATGTCAGTATGAGGATCGTACGTTTGTTTGTTCCTGCTTAATGTATTTACGTTTCATTATTATGACACTAATTATACATTTTAACAAACACATCAAATATATGTTAAAATAAAATTAAATAAAAATATAAAGTGAAACTTTACAGTGAAGGCTAAATCCCATATTAAACACTGGACTTAGGGGAATGAGCTATTGGAAGATCATTATACTGTAGCCTCGGCTTTATATATACTTATTATCAAATTTATCTGACTTAATTTTGTTTTCAGATAAAATGATGTATATCGTAATCGGTGTTCCGGTTGGAATCGCTGTGTTTTTAGTTGTATGTCTCGTGGTTGTTGTTTGTTTCTTCTACTTCAAACGCCGAATTCATCTGAGAGACAGCTTCTTTAGTCCTCGATTTGGTTATTTAGATAACGAGTCTGGATCCAGCTCATCTCATTCTGGCAAACTAGCTCTATATAAAAGAGGTGTTCTACTCACCTCACCTCATGTAAGTTGTTTTTTTTTTCTAAATATAATTGGGGTATAGAAGTCATATAATAATATTTTATTATAATGCGCATTTTCATGATCCCAACTGTGCATGTCTGTTATCTATGTAACGCTGAATGGACACACAACCAGCAGTGGCAAGTGTGCCACTTTTATAAGTGATGTGTCCAAATAAATTACTTTAACTGCCTTGATGATATCCTAAAATACACGAGAAACAGCTTTCCATGGTTTCAACTGCGTTCGTTGCCAAGGTGAAGCCAGGTGCCAATACAAAAGTAGCGAAGTCGTGACTCGCAGTTGTAGAGTCCAGACTGTTGTCTTCAAAAATGGCTTCCGTAGGATTTGTTTGCTAAAAGTGAATTTTTGCATATTCGGGACTATTTGTTGTCAACAATGTGAAAATGTTAGGGTCCAAATTTTTCTTACCCTACAACCTCTTCTTTCCGCCATTTTAAAAATGGCCGCCACTAAAAAGCTTTAATGTCATACCTTTGCAACTAGTGGGTGTAGACAGTTGATTTTTCTTTTAAATTGCTCAAGTCATATATATTTATATTAACTCTAATGATTTTTTTTCCAAAAAGGGCCGGAAATGCGATATTTGACCTTTGACCTCATTTTGAGACGACTCTTGTATCTTAGCAACCATTCACTGTAGAAAGCTGATTTTCGCTTTAGGTTGTTCAGAACATTCATGTTTATATTAGATCTAATGGAAAAGTTTTTTTCGCAAAATGGCCCAATATGCCATATTTGACCTGTCACCTCAACGTTTTCGTATCTTAGCAACCATTCATCGTAGAAAGTTGATTTTTGCTTTAGGTTTATTAATGGTTGTTCTTAGCAACCATTAATCATAGGACCTTGATTTTTGCTCCAGGGTGTTCAGAACCATCAAGTTTGTATTTCTCTATTGGTTGGAAGTTTTTGCTGATCTGACCCTAGTCACGGACATGTGCAGTTGAAACAATGAAAGGTCATAGGATTACCAGTGGTGTAGGGATTTGACATTCGAAATTACAATCATAGGTAGTTTGAACCATAAAAAACACTTATTCAAAGAAGAGTCAATTAATTTATCTTCAGACCTTTAATGCAGACTTTTAGCTTTGATAATTCTAACAATATAATAATTGTATGCGATATGTATGGAACGTACTAAGCATATATTTTTAAGATAAATTCACTAACTTGTTGGTCTATACATTTTGTAATTGTTTTTAATAGTATTTTAAAATAAAAAATAAAAATACAAACAAATTGCTCGTATTTTTATGAACATTAAATTACTGATTTGATATAAATTCTGCTATCTACAAGAGTCGAGATACATGACACCGTTTTTTGATTCAATATTTCAACGCTGGCTATGTTATCAACAGGATTATTAATTTATATTTTTTAAAGATTGATGGATACACTCCAACGTTGTCTTCTGGATTTCGTCGACCATTCATAGCTACCGGAGATGAACATTTGGTAAGTGAATATAAAAATTGAAATAACTTTAACGCGCAACATAAGGCCTACTATTGGTAAAAGTAACAAGGTCAGTAACAGCGACTTGGTGAGTGATAGTTGAGTATAAATATTACAGTAGCGTGCAACATACTATCCGATATTGTCACTGGTAACTGATAATAACAATGGCAACGATAGTAACCGTAATATTGACAGTAACACGACTTGTAAGTGACAATACAGGGTAAATTAGTAAAAATAAAGAACAAAACTAATACTAGTCCATATTTTTAACCAGAAACTCGAAAATAGGAAGCGTATTTTATTTTATATTCTAGATAAAACATTTCAAAAAACTATTGGCTTATCTTTTATTGTGCGATACGCTAAAGCAACTGATATTTTTAGTCGAATCGCAGAACACCGATTTGGCGCTCATCACAACAGTGATATATCTTCGCAAAATAGCATAATATATCGAAATCTGACGTCATAAAGTGACGTCACTTTGCTATTTCGCAAAGTGACGTCAGAAGATGTAGAAATAGTAGAATTTTTGTTTTTAATAACGTGATGCTCTTTCAACCAATCAGTGCAGTTTAAATATTTGATCTAGAATATGATATAGTTGGATATCTTGGTAACAATGATAGTGATAGTGGACTGGATAGTTTAGAGTTAAAATTACATTAAAACGGTCCACATCACTTGATATCTTGGTGACAACAACCGTGACAGTGATGCCTTTGGCTACAACGTAAACCGCCGTGCCAACCCCGAAGCGCTGTGTCTAAGATTGTGTAATACCTGCGCATGCGCCATAATTTCGCGTTAAGTTGAAATCGAGTTTGTTAAAAGAAACGTAATGCGTAGTGAAACGATTGAGTTGAGTGTGAGCGCGTAAAATCGGAAGTCCTCGATCGTCTCTAAATCATGTTACATTGACTGCTTGACAATCTTTTATTTCTGTTGCTTTAGTCAGTGTACGACATGAATAATTTTAAATAAAATATGCTGAAGATATGACATTGAAATTACACTGGTTGTAATGTCTTACGAGTTTAAAGTTATGGTCCCTTTCGTAGGCCTCGGCTTACCTTCCAACGTGTAAAAACACAAAACTGCAGTCACCATGGGTCAGGCCTATATAATTGTTTTCCTATCAGGCCTTGAACAGTAAAGATATTTGCCTTGAACAGTAAAGATATTTGCTCCATAAACATTA
Organism: Nesometra sesokonis; assembly: GCA_025631205.1. Taxonomy (NCBI): domain Eukaryota; kingdom Metazoa; phylum Echinodermata; class Crinoidea; order Comatulida; family Antedonidae; genus Nesometra; species Nesometra sesokonis. The sequence goes on from JAOTQE010034419.1 coordinate 8,268, forward strand.
TCAGGGAATATAACATACAGATACATTACTGTGAACATAATATAAATAAAATTGTAGTAGGCAAGTGGGCTTGCTTCGATGATAAAACTTGAAGCAATTAAAGCAATTGAATAATATACGTTCTATGATGCACATGATGCATGAATTAGGAGATGACCAAGACATTAGTGTGTCAGTTAAACGTAGGCCTATAATACAGTAAACAATAGAAAATATATTGAAACCATAAAACATTAGACTTATTAACTTATTTTGTTGTGTTTCTTAATTCGTAGGGTAGTATAAATTATTCAGAAATTCCATCCTGTTGAAGCTCCATTAAAAAGACACAGCCAGAGCGAACATCAAGTTACACTGAAAATGTCATGATATACGGCCGCATTGTTTATTGTGGTTGCGTTTCTTTTGATAAACTTGATCGTGGTTACAACGCAAATTCTAGCGCATGCGCAGAAAATTAAATGATCTTGGGCACAAAGGCGACAGTGCAATGATATTTTATTCACTAATAAAATCAAATCTTACAGTGATAGTGACAGCAATAGTGACAGTAACACTAACCAAGGAAATTTTATTAGTGACATAAAACCCCCTTTCGCTAACTTGGTTGGTAACAGTCCAGGTTAAATATGACATATTAACTCACAATATACTATTTCAATAAATAGCTGATGAAAAGGCACAATTAACTTTTCTAATTTACATTAGGCCCACTTCTAAAATCTCCCAAATTCATCTACAAAACAAGCCAAAGTAACCGTAAACGATTACACCCTCGTCTATGTTTTGAAGGGGTTATGTTTTTTACCCTTTGAGTATTTTTTAGTGTTCATTTGCTTGTGAACAGCCTAAAGCCATAGTTACAGATGCAGCCAGATAAAAAATAGACAGACACCAGAGAGATATACATACAGAGCTCATTGCAATATCCTATTGCCAGCCTATCTTCTCAATATCAGGTACACAGAATAAACATCTTTTCTCAGGGGCCAGAAAGGTTATGTTTTGGATTTTAATGACAGAGCTAATAGATAGGACCAGAATGTATCAGCTGTCAGGCCTCTTTAGTCTCTAGTTTTTGTCACTAAAAAGAGAGGGTGGTAGACACAAAATCATATAGATTAGAATCCAGAATTCATGTGGTAAGGCGAATCAGCACCAAACCTCGTGAAGACCTAGATACGGTTGGTTCTGACATTGTTTGAAAATTTGAAGTGAATCGGCCAAGTAGTTTCTGAGATATGGATGCAGACAGACACGCACACACACAACCACACAGAAAGACAGACGCAGCTCATTGCAATACCCTCTCCTCACTTCAGTGAGACGAGGGTAACAACTTGTTTTAACACTTAATGATCAATTCTATTCAGGGACCATAGCTATTGCTAGCATTGGTACCCAAAGTTAACCCAGGGAACAGTTAAACTGTTCCCTGGTTAACCCACGATATGTTGTTTTCAGTAATTATCTTTTAACTTATGAACTAATACTATTGTAACTGAATATACTGCTATACTGCAGAATGGAATTTTGAAAGAGTCCCTTATTCATTGTTGTTGCTAGAAGGCAGCCAACCAATGACAACTCCCCTCCATTTCATCATGAATGTTTTTAATTATATTTTGGCAATTGATATACAAGTTCCAATTATAAGTATTGTAAATCTAGAGTTTCCATTCTGGATTCAGTACATACAACTCTATGGTTTACCATAGAGTTATATGTACTTAACATAGGGTTTCCAATAAAGGGTTATATATAATGAACCCAGGGTTTCAATAAATATAACTCTATGGTTCAGACCAAACAATTGAATCGTTTGCAGTAGTAGTAGTAGTAGTGTAATAGTAATAATAACAACTTTATTTCTAAACGGAAACTTGATTCACCATTATTGGTGTTTTTCACAAGGCCGTTTTTTTGTT